>JAZKJV010004279.1:0-284171 GCA_037367405.1 Ottelia alismoides | reverse complement strand
TAGATAGTCATTTTTTTAACGGTCACAGATTTGCTGTATTTTACATGTTCTGGATGGAGGTCATAGGAGTCTCTGTTTCTGATAAAATTTGAATGACATATTAGAGGGATATAATTATGAAAATCCACGATGGCATTTTTCAAAAAAAATAAAAAATGTGAAAAATGGATGTGAAGTAGGTAAGGTTACCTATTTCACAAAGTAGGCTCCCTTTCCTCTGTATATATATATATATATATATATATATATATATATATATATATATATGGGATTGGGGAGCCTACACCCATGTGTAGGTAACTTACCTACACCCACCTCTTGTTTCTTAATTTTTTTGATTTTTTTTTGAAATGGATCTTTAGGGGATTTACTTAGAATATTAAATGGAATATGTGTTTCAAATTTCATGTAAAACAGACATTCGTAACAGCTCCATCGGAAGGGGCCGATTTCAGCAAATCTCAGACCGTTAAAATTTGACTGTCATGATGGATAAGTTAGAAGTCTCAAAATAAGTTGAAATTTGAATGACGATATGGTGATATATTGTGATCTAAATTCCCCAAGGAATTAATTCAAAAAAATAAAAATTTTGAGGGAAAAAGAGTTGGGTGTAGGTAAGTTACCTACACATGGGTGTAGGCTCCCTTTTTCCCTTTAGAGACGGCAACAGGGGATTCGAGAAGATTAATCGGGCGTTGCTTCTCCTTATTCCGAAGAAGAATACTCCCTCTAGAGTGGAAGATTTCAGACCGATAGCATTGTCCAATGCAATCTATCTTATTATCGCTAAGGTGCTTGCTAACAGGTTGAAGAAGGTGATGGATACAATTATTCTGCAGAATCAGACGGCGTTTATCCCTGGTCGGCAGATGTCGGACGGTTTAATTATGGCTTCAGAAATCTGTCTACAGTGGCGGCGGGAGAGCAAGAAGGCTATGCTATGGAAGATCGATTTCGAGAAGGCTTATGACTGTGTGGATTGGAGTTTTCTTTGGAGGTCTTTTCGATGTCGCGGTTTTCCTGAGCCCTGGATTGCCTAGATGAAGAGGTGCGTAACAACCGCTTCCTTCACGATCCTCGTGAATGGGAAGCCGGATGGTGGATTCTTCCAGCCACAGAGGGGGGTAAGGCAGGGGTGCCCGCTCGCACCGATGCTCTTTGTTTTGGTAGCTGATGCTTTGGCAGTCATGTTTAGGAGAGCGGTGGAGGGCGGGTGGTGTGAGGGCTTCCGGGCAGATTCTTTTTCGGTGCCCTTATTACAATATGCTGATGACACAGTGATATTCTTAGGAGGGTCCGAGGAGATGGACAGAAGGGCCAGACAGCTAGTTAGCATCTTCAGTAATATCTCAGGTCTCAACATAAACAGAAGCAAATCCGTTGTCATCCAGTTCGGGATGGATGAAGTGGAGGGCAGAAATAGGGCGGAGTGCTTGGCATGCCCCTTGGGAAACTTACCTATTACATACCTGGGACTCCCGTTGGTGGCAGGCAGGCTCAGAAAATCAGATTGGGACGTAGTTCTCCAAAAGATTGAGCAAAGATTGGCGGGTTGGAAGGCAGTGATGCTTTCAAAGGGCGGGAAATTGACGCTGTTGAAGCATGTCTTGTCGGCGATACCGGTATTTTTCATATCAACTCGTCTAATGCCAACAGGTATAAGAAAAAAGATAGAGAAAATGATGCGAAGATTTTTTTGGTCAGATGGGAGGCAACACAGGTCTGGCATTCACCTGGTCCGATGGGAGGAGGTCACGCAGAAAAAAAGCAAGGGAGGGCTGGGTGTTAGAGACATTTGCAGTATGAATAAGGCCCTTCTGGCAAAGTGGATAGTACAGATTTGGGGCAAAAATGACAGTTTGGTCATCAAGTTACTTCGCAATATCTACGGAGTTGGTGGTTCTCTTGAGGCAAGGAGAATAAGGTTTGAATCGTCGCTTTGGAGCGGTATTCGAGACATCCTGCTGACGTTACGGGAGAAATTGAGGCCTGAGGTAGGATCTGGGGAGGTATTCAGATTCTGGCAGGATGATTGGACTGGCGAGGGGGCCCTGAGTGCTAGGTTCCCCAGGCTTTTTGCTTTGGCGGCTGTCAAAGGGTGTTCTGTGGCGGATGCTCACGATTCTGGATCGTGGGCCCCTCGTTTCTTTTCTGCCATCCCAGAGAGAAGGCTGGAGGATTTATCAAGGATGAGAGCAGAATTGCCATCCCCATCTTGTATTACGCATGGGAGGGACCATTTTCTTTGGGAGGGCGGCAGATTCTCAGTGAAGAGGGCCTACGACATGTTCAGGGAAAGTCCGGATGTAGTCGATTCAAGTGTGGTTCAGGACATGAAGATAATATGGGCTAGCAAGATCCCTAGCAGAGTCAAAGTCTTTCTATGGTGTCTCAGGAGGGGTAGGATTTGTGACAAGGTGAGAAGGGGAAGGTTATTTGGAGTTGATGACACGAGCTGTGATAGATGTGGTGAGCAACTGGAGGACACTGAACATATTTTCTTTAAATGCCCTTTTTCGCTTAAGGTTTGGCAGGAGCTCGGGGCACCGTGGGCCACTATCAGTGGCGAATCTGACTTCTGGCAGCTGGCAAGATCGCTTGGGGGCAACTCGATGGATGACTGCGCTCTTCCTTTTGCGGCTTTATGGTCTATTTGGGGAGGAAGGAATGATCTTGTATTTAACAACCAGAGATTTTACTCTGAAAATGTAATTGTCGTATGCCTCTCCCTCTATCGGCTCTGGTCTTCTAGATAATGTATCTTTCTTGATCTGGTTATAATATAATTTTTGCGGTGGGTCCCCCATTGGGACTTCACCCTCTTGCTTCTCAAAATATATATATATATATACATATATATAGGGAAATTATCCAATGAGCCTTGTGCCCATTTGAGATGAGATGAACCCACTCATTTTTTACCATTATTTTCTATCTTTTTGAGCTTAATAGGTATTTGTTTACAAGTGTTATATCATATTCTTACTAGTAGTAACTATTTTCAGGAAAAAACCTTAAAAGTCATACAAAATGATTGTATTATTATTTGTATTACTAGTCCCATTTTTATTCTTACTAATGACCACTTCTTGTGAATCTAAGATTTTCTTTATATGAAAATAGTTACTAATGGTAAGAATATGATATAACAACAGTAAATAAATAAGCATTGAACTCAAAATGATGGAAAATATTGGTAAAATATGAGTGGGCTCATCTCATCTCAAATGGGCACAGGGCCCATTGGATAAGCCCCCTATATATATATATATATATATATATATATATGAGGAAAGGGAGCCTGCTCACGGTTGCAGGTAACTTCCCTACCACGTCGTCTCGAACCGTCGGATGCCTCAATCAGAAACCGTTGGATCTTTTCCTCCCCCCGGTCTTCTCCACAGTGCTCCCGCTCTCTCTCACATCGAGAAATCGCCGTGCCTAACCCACTCCCCCGCGCGAATCCAGCCTAGATGTCGGTACCCCGTGCAGCCCCCAACTCTTCCTCTGGTTTCCCGCGCAGCCCCCAGCTCCTCTCCCGCCCCCCTCTCACCCCTTCCAACACCCCCATCCCATATTCGGTTACAACAATGTTTTTACCGTTAAAACTACCAGTTCTACATGTAGTGCGTAGGAGTCTCTGTTTCTAACGAAATTCGAATGGCTTATTGGAGTGATATATAGATGTATAAACAAGGAGATATTTTTCAAAAAAATTAAAAATTGCGGAAAATAGGGGTGGGGCCATCCATGTTGGTTGCCCCTAAGGGGCAATCTCATGGTAATATTTTTGAAAAAAACCGTCGAAAATGAAGCGGGAGGAGCCATGTTGGTTGCCTCAAGAAGGCATCCCCATTGGACTCATACACACACATACACACACATATGTATTTATGTATGTATGTACGTGCGTACGTATGTATGTATCATGTGGGTGTCGTGTATTATTGTGATAAAGTTGAAAGGGGTCGCAGCACTTTCAGAAGCCTCGTGCTACCCATCTGCCGAAGCCTTCCCCACGCTGTTCCCATAAATGCCTTATCTTTTTTTTTTTCAAGTCCATATACGACTCTACCAATATATAATTTATCTTTCTCCCAACATAAAATATGCAAGTATTACATAAATCCCTCCGTGGCCTTTATATCCCCCAAAGGCACCCTCACAACATTCACTTCAACTACTAGGTCCTTCTACATCGTCTTCTTCCTCTTCTTCTACCAATAAATACACACAAGCATCCAAATCGGAAGGGGTTAATCTTGGGATTATCAGGCTCTTTGTCTTATTGTCCCCAGACTGACAGTGGTCATAACTCTGTTCTGCTCCTCCTGCATTGCAACTCGAGTTACACCACCAGTCACAAAGCTATAACAACATTTGTTGGATCTGGAGGTACCATTTTTGCCTTCTTGGTCGGTCTTGATTCGCTCCAAAAAACATGCATTCAATCCTCACTGAAATCCATATTCCTTGGGAATTTGATTTGTAGCACATGGAGGGCTATGGCTTGGGTGATTATTACAACCCGCCGACATTCCGTCCCGTCGTCGCAACTCGCTCCGACACTGACGATTGCTCCAGATTCGATGGTTGTCCTGGCCTCGGCGATGCTTTCCTTTATCCAACATTGGGGGTCGTCGAGCCGGAGCTGGTGGCCATTGACCCCAGCATGGAACCTGTGGGGAACTCTAGCATAGACACCTTTGGGCTCACCCAGTTCTATGAAGGTTCGGTGTTGTCCGGGATAATTAGAGCCAATTGGCACGACGAACTGACCGGTGTAGGCTCGATGGAGGGCTGTGCTGGGTCGTTCGGATTCACGGGAGACCGATATCGACATATCGACGGTGAAGAAGGAGTGTTGGCGATCCTCTCCAACTGCGAGAGCTTGTGTAATTTGAGCAATGCATCCTCCGGGGAGTCCGAGAACAACCACATAATCACCACCATCACTCCATACAATCACTCCCCGAATCCAAACGTGGCGATTTCTCTAGCCTCCAAGAGATCCACAGGAGAAGGGGCCATCCATATCAGTTTCACGAACCCCGCTAAGCGACCGAGATCCGGGAAGAAGGCGGCACCAAGGTCCTCCAACATTGACTTTCGGCGAGAGAAGGCCACCGAGGAGGCCGATCCCGACGCGATAGCACATGTGAAGGAAATGATATACCGGGCGGCTGCTTTCCGCCCCGTGCCGCTGACTGGTGAGGAGGAGGTGGAGAAGCCGAGGAGGAAGAATGTGAGGATATCGAGCGACCCCCAGACGGTAGCGGCACGGCATAGGAGGGAGCGCATAAGCGAGAGGCTGCGGGTGCTGCAGAGGCTGGTCCCAGGTGGGAGCAAGCTGGACACTGCATCAATGCTGGATGAGGCTGCCAACTACCTCAAGTTCCTCAAATCACAAGTTATTGCTCTGGAAAACTGCAGCAATAATAGCAGTAGCAACAACAGGTTAGATCTCAAGAACGTCAATGTTGTGGGTAATGGTAGTGGTACTGGTGTTAATATCACATGTACTCCCTTCTCCACCGTTTTCGTCCCACCCTTGTTCTCCCATGAAGCACAAAACCCTAATGATTGTAGCAACCCCACACCTCATGATGACATTATCATGTAATTATGCAAGGAGATGCCCACATCGTCGTTGCCGTTGTTAGACTTTTTTGGTGCAACTTTTGATATGAGTACATATGATCCTGAGCATGTTTTTCTAACCTTGGGTTCTGCATGTATGGTAAATAAAAGGGTATAGATCATCCCCATGTTATGCAAAAGCTGAACACTCCCTCCTCTCCTCCCAATTAAAAGGTTCATCATTACCATCTTTAAGTTTGAAAGAAAAGCGTGAGGCCCTTTCTTTCGTGCTCTGTCTGCGAGACCTTACCTTTTTTCTTATTTCTATTCTCATGCATAGAAGCAAGGAACCCTAGATCAAAGAACACATGCCTGCTTTTAATTAACCTTCATGGTAACACAATCTTTTTGGTAAGTTTCAAAGCCATGCATGCACGCCCTTTTCTCCTTTTCTCTCTTTTGCTTGCTTTCTTTCTTCTACAGGAAACTTTCTTCTCCAGAACTTCGATACCTGAGAGGAAATGAGCACACGGGAGAGTTCAAATTTATGATAACTTGGAAATAATTTTACTGTATTTAAGGTCACTCTAACATGAAGAATGCCCGATATTTTTTCGTGCTAAATAAAAGATGTAACTCTGCTGTATATGTTACACTAGTCATGAGATTATATTCCTCATGATTAAGGACGTGGATGGGCTTCGCCCCTCTTTTCTGGGGTCCTGTGTGGTGCTGGTCTCCCAAGGCAAATGTTCTCGAACCCCCAGTTATTCCCTCGTTCTGTTTTCTTGCTCGGATTCGATTTTGATGCATAGGTAAATGGAAACCGGTGGCTGAATATGGGAGTTGTATATGATGATGCTGCCAATGCAGAAAAGACATTCCCTTTGGGCTGCTGGGGCCAATAGGGTTTGTCCCCTGTGGTTCAAGGCAAGGCGTGCCCTTGAGAAAACAACCTTGCGCATATTTCTGGCTCGCACGTGGTGTGCACCAAGCAAAGGCCATATCGCGACTATATGGTATCAACATGTTCGATTTTAATATTCAATGGGTACTTGGGGTTCCAGTTTAGATGAAGCAGATGTTGAGGTATTATCGGCAGTCAAATCCTCTTATAATTTGATGGGAATGGGAGGATTTGACTCCAAAATTGACAGGTTAAAGTAGTAGTCGTATTTTTTCCTACTGCTAAGGGTTAATGTAAACGCATTACAACCAGCACCAATATATATATATATATATATATATATATATATATATATATATATATATATATATATATATATATATATATGGATTTAATGGGGCTGCCCCCTGATAGGGAAAAATGGGGATGCTCCTTGGGAGTAGCCAACATGGCTACTCCCACCCCTATTTTCCCTTATTTTTTTATTTTTTTGGAAAATAAAATTTTGTATATTCATCATTGTATCCCTGTAACATTCTATTAAAGTTTCGTCAGAAACAGAGACTCCTAGGCCCTCCATCCAGACGACATTTTTTTAACGGTCATCGGATTTTTTAAATCGACCCTGTTTCGATGGAGGTCATAGGAGTCTCTGTTTCTGACGAAATTTTAATAAAATGTTAGAGGGATATAATGATGAATTTACACATTTTTATTTTCAAAAAAAATAAAAAAATTTGGGGGAAAATGGGGGTAGGAGTAGCCCGTTGGCTACCTTCAGGGAGCAGCCCCATTTTTCTCATATATATATATATATATATATATGGATTTAATGGAGCTGCCCCGCCCCCTTATTTCGGTATTTTTTTATTTTTTTTGAAAAATAACGCCATGTATATTCATCCCTATATCCCTCCTATATGTCATTCGAATTTCGTTAGAAACAGAGACTCCTACTTCCTCCATCGAGATGGTATCGATTTAAAAAATCCTGTTACCGTTAAAAAATGACTGTTTCGATGGAGGCTGTAGGAGTCTCTGTTTCTGACGAAATTCGAATGGTATATAGGAGGGATATAGGGATGAATATACATGGTGATATTTTTTGAAAAAAATAAAAAAAAACTCTGAAAATGACGCGGGGGCAGCCCCATTAACCTCTCTCTCTCTATATATATATATTATATGAGAAACTTCAAATGAGTCAGGATCTCACCAATATTATGGTGAGCCCTCAATCTCGTCCTTCTATTTTTGATCTCATGGCTGGATTTTTTTGATGCATTAATTGTATTAATCTAATGCTTAAAAACCTATTTTGGTCATTTCGTCACATTCTAAATATAGAATGTGACTACTATTGACCTAATCTATCTCTTTCTCTCTCAATTGATTGTCGGTGCCCCTTTCTCTCTCTTGAGTGCTGCCCCTTTCTTCTTTCTTTGATCGAGGGCAGCGATAGCGTTCGTCCAGGCAACGGAGGAGGTGCGTGGTGATGGTCGGTGGAGCACTGAACTTCTGACAGCGGTTCTCCTCCAGGCGAAGAGCGGGCGGAGTTTCTTCTCTGAAGAGGGCTCCTGGCGGATTGGTGGAGCTCCTGCGGTTGGCGATGATTATGGAGAAGGAGGGTCGAGCTCGGTAGTGATGCTTGCGGATGGAGAGACTGAGCTTCGAGAGATGGCGGCGATGGCGAAGGGGCTTTCGTCGAGGGCTATGAGATTCCTCCAGGTGAAAGGGGGTCGATCGGTGGATGTGCTATGGTCGGCGGAAGGGCTGGCTGTGGCAAGCGGAGCTGCAGCTCCAGGCGGAGATGGGTTCTTCTTACAGGTTGAAGTCTGCGGTTGATCGACGATGGCGAAGAAGCAGGACAATGTCGGCGATGCTGCAGTGGGTGGATCAGAGACGGTGGTGTTCACAACGTTCCTCGAGGCGACGAGGAGTGGAGCATGGATTTACATTGTGATATAGTAATTATAGTTGATCTTTGAATTTACATTTTGATTCACCTTTTTTACAAATCTCATTGTTGTTTTTATTTTGCAGAGTTCTGCGTGGGTTTTACAAAGGAACGTGAAACAGTTACAAATATTCATGCAATTTTTGTAAAAAGGAACACACTCATTTATAAATAAGAATTCTGAAAAAAAATGTACGTGCATTTACAAATATTTACAAAAAGAGCGTGACCTTTACAAAATACCAAAAAATTTTACAAAAGAACATTATCCTGGAAACCATTGACTCGGAATGCAAACAAATTACTAACAAAATTACAAAAAAAGAAAATAAATTTTACAAAAACTCACTGGACTTTACAAAGCTATGTTTGAATCCAGATCTTTTGGAATAAAATTGGATATTAATCAATAAAGGCACTAATGAAAAATACCAAATCGAAAAAAGCTTAGAATGGTAATTCGAAACTAATAAATGAAACTCGAATTTAATGAAATTAGGATGACAAAAATGCCCTTCTGGATGAGATTTTTTGATGCAACCGTCAGATTGAGATCTAACGAATCTGATTGATTGCTCACCATAATATTGGTGAGATCCCACCTCATTTGAAAGGATCCCTATATTTATACACCAATATATGCATATATATATACATAACGAGGAGTAATCCTGTGAGAGCATGAGGGCATTCATTCCGGACCACATGATTCTGTCTTCTCTCTCCTGCTTGAATCTAGTGGTCTAGAATCAATGCTCTCATGCTCTTACAAGTTTTGGCTCTCATAGGATCACTCCTATATATATATAGAGAGAGAGAGAGAGAGAGAGAGGTTTAAATGGGGCTGCCCCCTGGGGGGAGCTAACTTGGCTCCCCCCGCTCTATTTCGCCCAGTTTTTTTTTAAAATTTCTTTAGTGAAATTTCATCACTATATCCCTGTATTATGCCATTAAAATTTCATGCAAAACAGAGACTTCTACTGCCTCCATCCAGACAATCATTTTTTAACGATAACAGAATTGCTAAAAATGACCCCGTCTGGATGGAGGCCGTAGGAGTCTCTGTTTCATGCGAAATTTTAATGACATAATATAGGGATATGTTGATGAAAATCCACGAAAGAAATTTTCAAAAAAAAAATAAAAAAATGGGCGAAATGGGGCGGGGGGGGGGGGCATGTTAGCTCCCCCCATGGGGGCAGCCTCATTTTGCCCATATATATATAGGGGTTGGGGAGCATGCACCTAGGTGCATGTAATTTTAATACACCGGGGCCTATATCTTCCACTTTTTTTTTAATTTTTTGGAAAATATCACCACGTATATTCATCTATATATCCCTTGATTATGCCATTCGAATTTCGTCAGAAACAGAGACTCATATGCCCCCATCTAGAACAGGTCGATTACAACAATTCTAAGACAGTTAAAATTACCCGTTCTAGATGGAAGGCATATGAATCAATGTTTCTGACGAAATACGAATGGCATAATGAATGGATATATAGATGAATATATATGGTGATATTTTTCAAAAAAAATAAAAAAATATGGAATATATAGGCCCCGATGCATGTAAAATTACATCCACCTAGGTGATATAGGGGTTTGGGAGCATGCACCCAGGTGCATGTAGTTTTACATGCACCGCACCCTATATCTTCCACGTTTTTTTACTTTTTTTTTCAAAAATATCACCATGTATATCATCTATAATTATTAATTATTTAATTAATTAACTTTTATTTTTTATTATTTATTTTCCTCTCTCCTCTCTCTTCTTCTCTCTCTTGCTTTCCCCTTCTTCCCCGTTTCTTCCTCTTCCATACAGTCGCCCCTTCTTCCTCCCTGCTTCTCAACTGCCACCAACTGAACCAACGACCTGCCGTTGGCCGGTCATTTCCCAACCGTTCCAGTGACAAGACCGTCGACGGTGACCCGACTCCTCACCGTCTATATATACTTCGTCAACCCCCTGCCAGTTTTCCATCCACCATTTTTTGCTCCATTTCTCCCAGAGCTCTGGCCATATACGAGAGAGAGGAGTGACAGGCCTCGACTTCCGTGCTCGAGTGAGGAGGAGGAGGAGCAGATGCGAGATCCGTCGACGTCACAAACTCCCTCCGTCACGCGTTGAGCCTCCGCGTCTACTGTGTGTCGAGGCTATGACGAACAGGAGGTCCAGACCTCCTTCCCCAAGCACAACCTTCATTCGTTTCGACTTCCAAGTTAGATTCATCTTTCACTTCTCCTTCTCTATTTTTTCATCTATTCCTCTTCTCAATCCTTCCATTCTCCTTCTCAAAACCTCCATTCTATCCTCGATTTCCCTATTCTAAATTTCAATCCTCTACCCAAATCCAATTTCATTCATTACACTGCGATCGTTCCGTTCTCCCCTTCACATCTAATCATCGTTGATCCTTGCAGATCTGAGTTTCTGGTTTCGATCCTCCACCATTTACTTTGCTTTCTGTTTGCAATTGGACCGAGCCTTTGTGCTCGAGTTAGTGGACTTTCTGCGAGGAGCATAACCTGAAGGCCACCGGCAACCCAATCCTAGCCTTCAACCGGAGAGCGGGTCACTCGAGAACCATCGCTGGTCTTCTAACATCGAGAGTCAACCACTATAGCCATTGGTTTCCACCATCTGAAGTATCGAGCCTTCACCGCAACCTTTTGCAGAACTTGCAGTTGGAGATCATAACTACGGTTGCGACCACGTGAAGATCAACTGAGGCTAAAGGGACATCATCTCTAGAAATGATCTAGAGGCATTATGATGAATACCCCTTCATCATTCTTTATTCTTTTATTTTAGCTACAAAACCTTTGCCAAACACATGTAGATATATGTAAATATCAATAATTATCAAAAAGCATGCATTGTGTAAAATTGAATAATTAGCATGTTTTTGTGCATAAATAAAAGAATAAAGAAACAAAAGAAAAAGAGGGAGATATTTAGAATAAATATTGAGCGACCTAATCCCAAGGGAGGGCTCAGCATGGGCCTGACCGCATAAAAACCAAAGTAGAGGGAGATAAGGAAGCTCATGTGTGTAAATATACCTATAAATAAATAAAAATATTTTCCTCTAAATAAAAATAAGAATGGGTTTATATTTATTTGTATATATTTGTAAATATCAAATTAAAATAAAAATGGAAAAATTTAAAAAGAAAATAAAAATGCCTTCACCCTTGTATGTTCACCATGTACATAGACTCACTTATATATTTATTTATCCTTATAAATAAATAAATTTAAAACCCATAAAAATTGTACATATTCCATACTTCATAGTGTAAATAAATAAAATAAAAATCATAAAAAAACAAAAATAAAATAAAAATAAATAAAAATAAAAATCAAAGCCTTCATTGTATATATACCATATATGTATATAAATAAAAGTATTTATTTACCCTATGTAAATAATTAATAAAAATAAAATAAAAATATCATAATATTCCATATTTTATTCTATAAATAAATAAAATATAAAATTAGAATAAAAATGTACAAAAATAAATAATTAAAAATCAAAAATAAAAAATATATAGTGTATATACCTATATATATAATACTATATTGTAAATACCTACTTTTTATTTCAAAAAAATAAATAAAAATCACAAAAAATAGTTTAAATAAAAGAAATATTTTTCAAGTTTCGAGTTTTTCATAATTCGGCCATTTGCTATTTTATATTTAATTTCCAAATCTTTCTGATGTGGCCGCATCCCATTGGTCCACGAGGGATGTTGACCCCCCGGTCAACTCCCTCCCCATGGACCACAGACCCGCGAATCATGTGCGCCCGACTCAATTTCTCCAATTATTCGCCACTTGATCCGACCACCAAACCTCGAAACCCCCGGCTCCATTTGACCATTGTTCATCCCTGATCCACGCCCGGGATGGGTTATGGGGATCCGTGCTCCGAATTCCATGCCCGACCATCTTCTAGCTGGACCCCTAGGAATATAAAGTCTCGCCTCCGGCAGCCATTTCCCGCATCTCTGGACCTCCCCCTCGACGCCAAGGAGCTCCTCCACCTTGCCTGAGTGACAGCCGTGCGAGAGGGAGTGGAAGCGAGGCTCGAGACGTTGGGAATCCTCTGATCCGGCAGCTATCGCCGTCGTGCGCCGCCGCGAGCGCGCTCAGCCTCGGGACTCGACGCCCCCTTGAGGCCATGACCCCCGGAGCTCCAGGAGCTCCGGCACAGTCGATCTCCTCCGCCTGGTAGGTAGTTTAGCCAGTAGCTTCGCTTAGATTTCAGTTTTTAGTTTTAGGATCTTGTAGCTCCGCCGCCTTCGCCAGCCACCTCCGACCAACCATTAGCCACTACGACCACACCTCCACCTTCGCCAGACCTCTCCCCACCTTCTTCACTCAGCCACCCAACCCTGACTTGCCTTGGAGCAGGGACTTCGGTCCTCCTCCTCCGTCGCTCGCCGGAGGACCACACCGCGAGCCATCCAACCACCCATTTCGCTCCTTACCGGGTCGAGGCATTTTGCCCTCGACCCCTCTTTCTTACTTTGCAGGCAGCAGGTCAAAACGACCTCATCTGGAGGCCGGAACATCAGAGCACAGGAGCTCCGAGCTTCTTCGTCGCCGGAGCGTCTCCGACGTTCCCGGCCTCATCGGAGTCCAGCAGCAGCTGTGGGACGTCACGGCGGAGCTACTCCGCACTTTTGCAGCAGCAGAGGAGGTCCACCGCCCGAGTATCGGGCCGGTGAAGTTCGCCGGTCACCTGTTCTTCCTGGACCTTCCCCAGCCGTCCATCCAGCCTCGCCGCTCCAGATGCGATCTCAACCCTTGATTTGAGGAGCAGCAGCACCCGTTCGATCATCAAGGGCTAGATCTGGACCGTCAGATCAGCGAGGGTTAGCCACAGCACACAGTAGACGTCCGATCCCCCATGTGGGGAGCCCTCCACCGTTCGATCATCGCCGAAGTCCTTCGTTGAGGAGAAGCCCCCTTGCAGCCGTTGGATACACCACGTGGCCTCTCCTCAGCCATCCGATCCGAGCGGGTTTTCTTCGAGGAGGAGCCACTGCTCCAGACCGTTTTATCATCCACGTGTCACCATCCTAGCCCTCGGATAAATAATAGGGGTAATTACTCTTAGGCCCCTTCAGTCTTTGAATTTACATTTTAGTCCTGTAAATATTTTTTGTAGTTGTTTTTATTTTGAAAAAGTTGCATTAAGGACCGTCTTATTTTGGATATTTGCATTTTCGTCCCTATTTGTATTGACCACGTGCGTCGACACGTGAGATTCTGGGCATTTTGCATTTATGGTCTTGTAGTTCTTGGGTGTTACTGTTTACATCTTTCTAAATAGGAATTACATTCTAGTCCTTCCAGGCCTGGACCACGTGCCGAGAGCGTGGATATTGGGATTTTTGCACTTTGGGCCCTTTTGTTTTCTGTCGTGTTATTGACAGGCCTCTGGACTATATTTCTATTACATTTAGATCCTTGTGTACTATTTGTGTGTATTTGATTTTAATAAAATAGCAAAATTAACCCAAATTGAGTGAAAATTGGACACGTGGCTCCTGCCACTGTGTAAATTTTCCACCAAATTTTGGGTACATTTTTGAGCATTTTTATTATTTTTAAAAATCCAAAAACTATTGTTTTTCTATCTGTCCAGTTTAGAAATTCCCAAAAAAAATATAAAAACCTCTTTAAAAATTATAAAAAAATTAGGCTTTGTGTATTTTTGTGTGTTTGATTTTCTGGCCGATTTTGGCCATTTTTGGATTTATAAAAATATAAAAATTGAAAACCCATAAAAATTCTAATAAATCATAGAAATCCTAAAAATAATAAATCTTTTTCCTGATTTTTCCTTTTTTACTTCTACTTTACAGGAAAAATACCTCCACGCCTTGAAAAGACCATTTGATATTTTTAAGTGGTCTTCCAAGCTTGGCTGGACAGTCTTCTTCTATTTTTGCCTTATTTTATTTTTAGAAAATTCTATAGAAATCAGAAAATTATCAAAAATTCACCAAAAACAGAAAAAATATAAAAACCATAAAAACATTTTTGTTTGAATTTTTAGATCTTTTTAGAGTAATTAAATAATTGTTGAAAGTTGTGTGTTTTAATTGTTTTATTATTTTCTTTATAATTAAAAATTCTAAAAAAAATTTAAAATATTAAAAATCCACCAAAAATAATTTGTTTTTATTTTTATTTATTTTAGACTACTTCGTAGGCCGCAAGGCCATTACGTACTCCCTGAGTTGGACCCTGGGTGCTATACCAGGTCAATCCCATAGCTAGGACTGCTACTTGGATTTTCATCGATTTTTATCTTTATTTGGTGGTCCGATTTATTTTTCTTGTTGAGCTTTGAGTCCTGATTGACTGAGGTCACAACGAACTTAGTGATTCCTTTACCTTAGTTGCTCGGGCTGCTCATCAGAATGGCACCGTTGCTGGGGAGCACGGCTTAGTAGTCGATTTCTTTTACTTTTTATTTTGTTTTACTTTTCACGACTTTCCGCGGCTGTTTCGTCGTCCGAGGCTTTTTGCGGCTTTTTATTTTTCTTTTATTTTTGTTTTCTTTTATTTTTATTTCTTTTCTTTTATTTTTGTATTTGTTAGTTTTTGCTTGTTTACTTTTATTTCTATTTTTGCATATATATCCTGTTTTCTCTTCTTTATTTTATTTGCTTTATTTTTATTTGGTCTGTGACACTCTTCTGTTTTCTTACGAGGGCCCGAGGACCGAGGCGGTGACTTTCGACGAGCCGGTGCAACCGCGGCTTTCGGAGGCGGCTCCCTTCTGCACGGAGCCGCAGGAGAGCGCGAGGAGACAATCGAGTGCGGCTTTTAGCTAGATTAGCTTAGAGTTTATTTCCAGCACTATTTGAACTGTGTTGTAATAATACAGGGACAGCAGGACACTTGGACTCTTTTGAGACTTTAGGGGTCTGTTTCGCCAAGCATCGGTGTGCTCGGGGTACCCCTCGATTTTTACGCGGCTTTTTCACGGTTCTGATTTCTTTTCTGCTTATTTGGTTTCTCGCGGTTTTTCGAGCCCCTAGCCTTAGGATTTTCTGCTTGACTGTGACGTAATAAATAGGATCCAAACACCCTAATACATCTGTCTGTACCTATAGATCGGTAATTGGACCAACAATAAAAAGATTAATAAAATAGTCGATCCACTACCTTCGAGCCTACGTGCCACAACCCACCCTGCCAAGCGCTGCTCCTGAACTTGATTTGTCGAGAGGAGGAGGGGTGGACCGAGACCGGACTCTTGGATTGGAGGCTGGTGGTCGACTAGACGTTCTTTCGAGTAGAACTGCTGTTTAGGGCTCGGTTTTCCGCTTGCACCATTTAGGTAGTTTTATTTCAGTCTAAATTCTACGCGGATCATTTTTGCATGTAGACTGCTGGAGTCAGGTACGCATCGCTTACTCTGCATGCATCATTGATTTTCTCGCGCATCGGCTTTTTTGACTTCTCCCCCCGTTTTTTGACTTAATAACCAGGAGAACCAAAAAATTCGTTAGGCGATTTATTTTTATTTGAAAAATACCTAAAAAGAAAAACAATAAAATCAGGACTGCTAATCACACTTGATCTAAAAGACACCTCACTGAAAATTTATCTTGGGGAGAGCAACCCCCTCCTTGTTTGGTTTGGATGAGCGAGAGAGTGACACGTACCCTAGGCTAGAGCCATATCCAATTTTTCTCGACTGATTACCAGCTTTCTGTACGGGACAGTCGGTTGAGAAATATTTGGATTCCTATTTAGCTCACGTAATCACTCTGATAGACTGAATGATCACCTAAAATAAAATTGACAAGATAATTGACCGATCCCTTTCGGTCTTCAGATCGCGTGTGTAGGTGAATTGGGGGTTTGCTTTTTCATCTTGTGTGATTTCCAGATCCCTTCTACCTTTCCCCCATCTATCTTCTTCTCTTTTCTCCCACCCTCCATCCCTTCAGTCTTCTTCTTCTCCTTTACCCCTAAATGATGGATCCCCCTCACTTCGAGCCGACTCTTGCGGCTCTTTCTTCACCATTTGACCATCATTCCAGTCCACCTTCGAGGGAGGTCGGATCTCCGACCAACCTCTTGCTCTCTCCCTACCATCCCATTCACTACTCTGGGCATGCTGTGCTTGACATCCAAGGATACCGGATAGAGCAAATGCGAGACCCAGACGATGTCATTGCTGAGTTGAGAGCGCACTACGTTCGTGATCAAAGAGAGTAGTGGAGATTACCAGATAGATCCTATCACAGATTGATGGAGGAGCAGAGAGGACATGAGCTCAGTCAGCTTCTACATTACGTCCATTCGTCTTGAATTTGGATTACATTCAGCGACTGCCGACATTTTCAGGGGAGGCACACAAGGAGCCTTAACTTTCACCTGTCCGCATTCGAGGAGTTTTGCAGAGCACAGAGATATTCAGATATCACTGCAGAGGAGCTGATGAGGAGGACCTTCCCATTCACACTTCATGACAGAGCCATGAGATGGCACCGACGATTGGGGAGGACATTCGATACGTGGGGAGAGCTACGCCGAGAGTTTCTACAAAGATACTTTCCCCAGCGTAGAGTAGAGTTTATGCGGTCTTTGATCACCGACTTTTCAGTTGACCCCCATGAGCCACTGCATGAGGCATGGCTGAGGTTTCTTGACCTCTTGAGGAGATTTCCAGACCACAAACTTCCACTGACAAACCTGATCGAGATCTCCATGCGAGGGATGACCGCAGAGCAGATAGCACTGATGATTACCACATGTGGCGGTTCACACCGCAGTTCTGACATTCACCTACTGGATACCATCTCGAGCTTACTTTCACACAGATCTTCTTCACGAGATAATTTAGTCGGGACAACACATGCGGACGATGCAGTACCAGTGCGGTGTGTCGCATTACATGAGGATCCATTTTCTACACACCAGCCAGAGAACTTGGAGCATACAGCACCACTGACAGAGGAGATGACTGCGATAGCAGAGGTTCGGACCCAGAGTCTACTCGACTTCCCGTTGGTTTTCCAGCTAGAGTTTAAGGCAGCCCCAGAGTTCTCAGTCGACGAGTCTTGGATATCAGATCTTCTGATACTCCAGGAACCAGAGGAGCCCCCGCTACTACAGCCATTGATTCAGCCACTTCAGTTTCCAGTCCCGGAGGAGTCAACCTCCTTTCTGCAGAGATACTTCTCCGATTCCGTCAGCGACTATGACTTAGCCCAACAGCTACAGTTCGATATGGGACTTCACTTTGAGAGTACAGACACAGATAGTCCCATATTCGAGTCTGTTGTCCTCCACTTTGTTGAGACAGATACACTTGCTGAGGACCAGTTGGCAGCCAGCATTGCCGCAGAGCGAGAATCAGCCGCAGACACTTTGCCAGCCTCCGCGATGTTGACCAGTACCTTCTCCTACTTCCAGATTGTCGAGAGCTACACTTCAGACGATGATGCAGCCTGGTGCACCGAGTGGATACTTGACAGCAGCGCAGATTCCCATCTAATTCCTGATCCTCTCTTACTCACTTCCGATCTTGCATTTCTCCCCGAGGGTTATCTGCGGGAGAATGCCGCACTTGACGAGTACTCGGTTTCACCTTCTAAGAGTGTTTCCGATCTGGTGGAGCACGAAACCGAGTCTTTTGATCATTCTGATTCTGAGTCTTCTCACCTCGACGACCCTCGTGAGGATGAGCCCATCCTGGAGATATTCGATGATCTGCCTGATCTGCTTCTATTTCATTCATCGGATATCAATCTTCTTAGAGAGTCTCCTGATCTCGACTACCCACACTTCTTCGAGACATTGATTGACGTGGAGGATTCCATGACTGATCCATCCTTCTCCACGTTTGATTTCTTCGGCTCTACACTTTCACTCCAGTCTGATCCAGAGCCGACAATTTCTTTTGTGCTACCGGATCACGATCACTTACTTCCATATCCTTGGCCGGTAGCAGACACCCGCTTGATTGCATACCTGAGTGTCTTTGTTTACACAATTGTTTTCGTCGCTGTTCTCATACCGAGACTGCGATGACAGTACAACATTCGCCTTACCGATGCTGTCCTGAACCTGGATACCGCCTTGTCCTAGCCTTTGCGCCCAACTAGGGGCATAAAATCTAGCGCTTGTTGAGAGGCACCTCAACATTGTACCCTTTTGTATATCTGTGTTTCATCTTAGTTTGATCTTTCTTTCTTCCGTTCTTGTTTTCACCCCAGCTCTCGTTTAGGATTATCTTTTCTATACTTAGGATATTCCTCATCCTAAGTATAGGGGGGTGGAAACACCGGGTTGTTGTTCCGTTATGTTTCATCACTTATGTTGTGTTGCCTATACTTAAGGTTCTTCACCTTAAGTATAGGGGGAGTGATGCCCCTCCTTCTTGTATATATTTGTTGATTTTCTTCGTGTCTTTCTACCCCCGTTTTTGCTGCCTATACTTAGGGATATTTTACCCTAAGTATAGGGGGGGTAGACCCTGTACATTCTTCACTCGGTTTTCCCTTCGTGTATAACCTACTATACTTAGGATTATTTGATCCTAAGTATAGGGGGAAAAGCAGAGGTTCTCTTGATTTTCTATTCTTTCATTCGTCTTTGTATATAGCCTTCCTTTTCACTTCCCTATACTAAGCACGAGTTATGTCTAAGGACATCATTCGAGCTAAGTATAGGGGGTGTGTATATATTTTATATATACTTTAGCCATAACTCGTACTTTACGTGAGTGTGTTCATAAATAAAAATGGCTAAAAACCCAAAATCCATAAAAGTTAAAAATTTTTCCCTGTAAATAAACATTCTTTTATTGCACATACAAAGCTATTGTACAAATTATTTTTGTAAAAATGTTGTAAAAAACTTCTTGTGTAAAGTTTATGTAAATATTTTCATATCAAAACTATGTATATAGTACAAAATTTTTCCAAAATGTTTTGAAATTCAAAAGTTTGCAAAAACCTTTTGTAAATTTGTGTAAATATTGCAAAGATTGCATTCATGCATTCATCCATGATTTCAAAACATTTTTCAAAAATTTTGCATTTGTGTAAATATTGTGTAAATAGCATCCTTGTGTATATGTAAATGGTTTTCCCGGATTATAGTTGACATTTAAACTAGCATGGAATTAAATTGGGAAATGGAGCTTGATTAAGATCTTAATCCACTTAATTCTAAGAGGAACCTTATAGGGCTTAGGGTTAAGGCTTTTCAGGTCCATGGTGACTTAATTCATTGAGTCCACTAGGTTGTGATCACATGTCATCTCAATGAGCCTAAGTAGAGCACTTAACAACACACACATGACTCATATAGACAATGGCTTTACTTGGACCCACACTTTGCACCGAGCTCTCTACGGATGAGGTGGGAGGAGGCAGTCTTCCTTGACTTGGGGTAGCATATGAGGGTAGTACTTCTAGGCAGAACCTCTCTTCTTCTTTTAGTGAAGGAAGTGCGTCTCAACTTGGTCTGGTTGCCATGAGGTCTAACGACAGGAGTTGTGGGTTGCAATAATGCTTCAAAAGAGGGATAGTCTACTGGCTCAAGAGGAAAAACTCCTTATGTATATATGCTGCACATTGTATATGTTGTACAGATGCACTTGAAAAAATGCAAAAAGAAAATAACTCCAAAAAAGTGGTGGGTCTGATAGAAAATGATAATCCCACCGGAGTATGTATATAGTGCAATAAGCAAAGCTTGAGACTCATAGTTCCATCTTATGTAGCTTGCAGCAGGGAGACTTGGATACACTGGTTGAGCTCCCAAGGATACATGGCTACACTGGCCATGGTCCATTCTCTTCTTCCCCCTCTTCTTGAGCCGGTTGAACTTGAACTTAGAAGGGAATACCCCGCTCCTCGAGGAAAGAGTGGCCAGATTAGGGTCATAGAGTTACCTTGTTGGGGAGGGTTGTCACGTTACTACTTCTGAGGTGGAGAGCCTATCTCACTTACACAGTACAAGGAAAGACTCATAGTCTTCAGGGTTTGTGTATGTAGACTTGTTCTGATCTGGATTGTTGAGGAGTCTTGATAATAGATTAGTGGAACTTAGAGGCTGTTAAGTTTTAAAACTAAGTCTAAATAAGGTTCCGACACATCAATAATCCAAAGATCTGATCGAGCTCCATATTTCAATTTAATGAAGGCAAGTTTAATTCATCATTAATCCATGTATATTCTCCTCTTTTTGTTCACTTCTTTTTCAAATAAGTGTTTGCTAAGGGACTAGCAAAGTTAAGTATAGGGAGTGATGAATACCCCTTCATCACTCTTTATTCTTTTATTTTAGCTACAATACCTTTGCCAAACACATGTAGATATATGTAAATATCAATAATTAAAAAGCATGCATTGTGTAAAATTGAATAATTAGCATGTTTTTTATGCATAAATAAAAGAATAAAGAAACAAAAGAAAAAGAGGGAGATATTTAGAATAAATATTGAGCGACCTAATCCCAAGGGAGGACTCAGCATGGGCCTGACCGCATAAAAACCAAAGTAGAGGGAGATAAGGAAGCTCATGTGTGTAAATATACCTATAAATAAACAAAAATATTTTCCTCTAAATAAAAATAAGAATGGGTTTGTATTTATTTGTATATATTTGTAAATATTAAATTAAAATAAAAATGGGAAAATTAAAAAGAAAATAAAAATTCCTTCACCCTTGTATGTTCACCATGTACATAGACTCACTTATATATTTATTTATCCATATAAATAAATAAATAAAAATCCCATAAAAATTGTACATATTCCATACTTCATAGTATAAATAAATAAAAGAAAAATCATAAAAACAAAAATAAAATAAAAAGAAATAAAAATAAAAATCAAAGCCTTCATTGTATATATACCATATATGTATATAAATAAAAGTATTTATTTACCCTATGTAAATAATTAATAAAAATAAAATAAAAATATCATAATATTCCAAATTTTATTCTATAAATAAATAAAATATAAAATTGAATGAAAATGTACAAAAAAATAAATAAAAATAAAAAATAAAAAATATATAGTGTATATACCTATATATAATACTATATTGTAAATACCTACTTTTTATTTCAAAAAAATAAATAAAAATCACAAAAAAATAGTTTAAAATAAAAGAAATATTTTTCATGTTTTAGGTTTTGCATAATTCAGCCATTTGCTATTTTATATTTAATTTCCAATTCTTTCTGACATGGCCGCATCCCATTGGTCCACGGGGGATGTTGACCCCCCGATCAACTCCCCCCTGGACCACAGACCCATGGATCATGTGCACCCGACCTGATTTCTCCAATTATTCACCACTTGATCCGACCACCAAACCTCGAAACCCCAGGATCCATTTAACCGTTGTTCATCCCTGATCCACGCGCGGGATGGGTTATGGGGATCCGTGCTCTGAATTCCATGCCCGACCATCTTCTAGCCGGACCCCTAGGAATATAAAGTCTTGCCTCCGGCAGCCATTTCCCGTATCTTTGGAACTCCCCCTCGACACCAAGGAGCTCCTCCACCTTGCCTGAGTGACAGCCGTGCGAGAGGGAGTGGAAGTGAGGCTCGAGACGTTGGGAATCCTCTGATCCGGTAGCTATCGCCGCCGTGCGTCGCCGCGAGCGCGCTCAGCCTCGGGACTCGACGCCCCCTTGAGGCCATGACCCCCGGAGCTCCAGGAGCTCCAGCACAGTCGATCTCCTCCGCCAGGTAGGTAGTTTAGCAAGTAGCTTAGCTTAGATTTTAGTTTTTAGTTTTAGGATCCTGTAGCTCCGCCGCCTTCACCAGCCACCTCCGACCAACCATTAGCCACTCCGACCACACCTCCACCTTCGACAGACCTCTCCCCATCTTCTTCACTCAGCCACCCAACCCTGACTCGCCCCGGAGCAGGGACTTCGGTCCTCCTCCTCCGCCGCTCGCCGGAGGACCACGTCGCGAGCCATCCAACCAGACATTTCGCTCCTTATCGGGTCAAGGCATTTTTCCCTCGACCCCTCTTTCTTCCTGTACAGGCAGCAGGTCAAAACGACCTCATCTGGAGGTCGGAACATCAGAGCACAGGAGCTCCGAGCTTCTTCATCGTCGGAGCGTCTCTGACATTCCCGGCCTCATCAAAGACCAGCAGCAGCTGCGGGACGTCACGACAGAGCTACTCCGCACTTTTGCAGCAGCAGAGGAGGTCCACCGCCCGAGTATCGGGCCGACGAAGTTTGCCGGCCACCTGTTCTTCCTGTACCTTCCCCAGCCGTCCATCCAACCTCGCCGCTCCAGATGCGATCTCAGCCCTTGATTTGAGGAGCAGCAGCACCCGTTCGATCATCGGAGGCTGGATCTGGACCGTCAGATCAGCGAGGGTTAGCCACAGCACACAGTAGACGTCCGATCCCCCACGTGGGGAGCCCTCCACCGTTCGATCATCGCCGAAGTCCTTCGTTGAGGAGAAGCCCCCTTGCAGCCGTTGGATACACCACGTGGCCTCTCCTCAGCCTTCCGATCCGAGCAGGTTTTCTTCGAGGAGGAGCCACTGCTCCAGACTGTTTGATCATCCACGTGTCACCATCCTAGCCCTCGGATAAATAATAGGGGTAATTGCTCTTAGGCCCCTTCACTCTTTGAATTTACATTTTAGTCCTGTAAATACTTTTCGTAGTTGTTTTTATTTTGTAAAAATTGCATCGAGGACCTTCTTATTTTGGATATTTGCATTTTCGTCCCTATTTGTATTAACCACGTGCGTCGACACGTGAGATTTTGGGCATTTTACTGTTTACATCTTTCTAAATAGGAATTACATTCTAGTCCTTCCAGGCCTGGACCACGTGCCGAGCGCGTGGATATTGGGATTTTTACACTTTGGGCCCTTTTGTTTTCTGCCGTGTTATTGACAGGCCCCTGGACTATAATTCTATTACATTTAGGTCCTTGTGCACTCTTTTTATGTATTTGATTTTAATAAAATAGCAAAATTAACCCAAATTGAGTGAAAATTGGACACGCGACTCCTGCCATTGTGTAAATTTTTCACCAAATTTTGGATACATTTTTTTAGCATTTTTATTATTTCTAAAAATTCAAAAAACATTGTTTTTCTATCTGTCCAGTTTAGAAATTCCCAAAAAAATTATAAAAACCTCTTTAAAAATTATAAAAAAATTAGGCTTTATGTATTTTTGTGTGTTTGATTTTCTGGCAAAATTTGGCCATTTTTGGATTTATAAAAATATTAAAAATGAAAAACCCCTAAAAACCCATAAAAATTCTAATAAATCATAGAAAATCCTAAAAATAATAAATCTTTTTCTTGATTTTTTTACTTCTACTTTACAAGAAAAATACCTCCAAGCCTTGAAAAGACCATTTGATATTTTTAAGTGGTCTTCCAAGCTTGGCTGGACAGTCTTCTTCTATTTTTGCCTTATTTTATTTTTAGAAAATTCTATAAAAATCAGAAAATTATCAAAAATTCACCAAAAACAATAAAAAATATAAAAAACATAAAAACATTTTTGTTTGAATTTTTAGAGCTTTTTAGAGTAATTAAATAATTGTTGAAAGTTGTGTGTTTTAATTGTTTTATTATTTTCTTAATAATTAAAAATTCCAAAAAAAATTTAAAAATATTAAAAATCCACCAAAAATAATTTGTTTTTATTTTTCTTTATTTTAGACTACTTCGTAGGCCGCAAGGCCATCACGTGCTCCCTGAGTTCGACCCTGGGTGCTATACCGGGTCAATCCCATAGCTAGGACTGCTACTTGGATTTTCATCGATTTTTATCGTTATTTGGTGGTCTGATTTATTTTTCTTGTTGAGCTTTGAGTCCCGAGTGATTGAGGTCACAACGACCTTAGTGATTCCTTTACCTTAGTTGCTCGGGCGGCTCATCACATTACACCTGAGATCATAGTAAACGATCACAATTATCATTGACCATTGGAGACCGAAAGCTTCCTCGAGATCACGATCATTGCCGAACATCAAAGTACCATATGGAGTCTGAATCAAACAAATTGGACCACAGAACTTGAGAGACCAACACATCATTTGCAAGTCTGAACATCATTCGCCGCAAATCGTTCACCTACATACATGAACGGAGAACCATCAACACCACCTACATAGCATCGTCTTTCGCCACGCTTTTGAAATTTAGAGCCGTACTCCACTTCTCTAAGCCACCTACTTCACGTAGCTCTTCCGTGTCGAACTAGAGTCGATAGGACATGAGCAAAGCAATCTGAAGCTCCGCTCTGGGGCTCTAAGTCGAGCAGATATCCTCTGTGATCGGGAAATCAATCGTCGCCCTTTTAATTTGGGGAAAGACAGAGTTCATACCAAATTTTATATTAGCTGCTCGATCATGTTTCAATTGGACGAATCCGAACCGTCTTCATCCAGCCACGTGGAGTCCCCACCGCTTTACGTATTAGGTGGTTGATGAATACTCATTCATCACTCTTTATTCTTTTATTTTAGCTACTTATCTTGGCAAAACATCATGTATATAATTGTAAATACAATAAATTATCAATAAGCATGCATTTGTTAATATTTAATAATTAGCATGTATTTGTGCAAAAATAAAAGATATATAATAAATGAAAAAGAAGTAAATATTTAGAATAAATATTGAGTGACCTGAACTCACGAGAGGGTCCAAAATGGACCTGATCGCCAAATAAAATAAGTAGAGAGAGATAGGGTCAATCTACCTTGTATATACACATCCTTTATGTATATAGTTTATTTTTACAAAAATAAAAAGAAAAATGTATTTTTATTCCCTTGTATATATTTCTAAATATAAAATAAAAATTAGAAAAATAAATTAAAAATAAAAATAAAATTCTCTCTCTATCACCTTGTATATAACACATGTATATATGTATCATATACCTATTTATTTTACACTTGTAAACAACTAATAAAAATAAAATAAAAATTATTTACACTTCAAATAATATGTTGTAAATAAAATATAAAATTAGGGTATTTATACAAAAATAAGAAAATAAAAATAAATATACAAATACATATGTATTTTATACTTGTATATAATATAATATATTGTATTATTGATTAAATTATTTTTTATAAAAATAAATAAAATTCACAAAAAATAGTTCAGAAAATAATAAATATTTTTTATTTTGAACACTTTTTAATTTGAAATCATTTTCTATTTTTAATTTATTTTCCAAATCCTTTTGATTTCTTAATTTATGATTGGTCCAGGAGGGATGTTGACCCTGGTCAACGACCCCTCCTGGACCCTCCTAGCACGCGGATCCAGATCTTGCCCCATTTTCTCCCATTTCTCTCGTCTGGATCCTATGACCTCCTACCCCGATTTTGGCGCCCGTGTCTCCCCAGTGGATCAGTGATCCTAGCGGATCCTTAGGGAGCCGCGGATCATCCTCAGATTGCGCGCCCCTGCCCGATCGCTCTGACCACCTGTGATGCACTATATAGTCTTCCATCACCTCCCTTGCTCACCAGCTCGCGCCGTACACTTCCTTGAGACCCTAGAACCCTTCCCCTTTGTGACAGCAATCGGAGGAGGCCCTTGGTGACCGAAGGAGACCACTGTAGACGATGCTCAAGACTTGTGGTCGGAGCACCGTCGCGACGAGCCTCCCCCTCCTTCCGCACCGAGGTTGAGGCGACGACCCCCTTCCACAGCACCCCCTGGTGCTCAGGATCCCTTTAGGACCCTCGGGTATCAACTTCACCGTTCCTTGCTCCCTTATCTGCTTTAATCCTTCATTTGTCACCGACCGCACCTCCGCCAGCTCCGATCCACCAGTCGGAGCCTCGCCGTCATCCTCCATCTGTTCAGATCGACTCACCCGCTCATCGTCACCCTTCTTGTGCAACCTGATCATTCGAATCTTGTCTCTGGTAGTCAAGATTAGGCGCTAGGTCTCGACCCTCACGCACGTCGGAGACCCCCTTCTCATTCACCGTCGTTTCCTATTACTTATGGTCCAATAACCGTGACCGGAGCTTTGCTCCGAGTCTGAGATTTGCCTAACAGGTTGCAGCACGCGTGGAGACCACCCAAATCGCTTTCGACTCGCTTCATCGGAGCTCGCCCAGGTCCCAGCCACCGTCACTTCGATCCAACCGCCAGCAAGCCCATCCGACTTGCCCACCCGATGCGGAGGGGATTCACGATTATGTTGCCACTGCCCGATCGTTCATCGGAGCGGCGGATCACCATCGGTGCTCTAGTGAACTTCGCCCAAGCAGAGTTCTTCCGGACCTTCCCTCTACCGTCGGATCACTCCCGCACCCATATGCCATCACAACCGTTCACTGCCAGCAGTTGTCAGACCGTTAGATCTGATATCTAACGGTCCCTGTACGCCCACGTTCGCACCTTTCTCACGACCGATGAATCTGTCAGCTGGACGCATTAGAGCCATATGCCTCACCTCCACTGAGCGCCTGTAACCTGTCCACCCCACGCGCGACGCTCGAGGCTACTTGGGTAATTTGCTCAGATACCCATGCATTTATTTCCGTGTATAGTTTAGTTTGTAAAATAAAAGTTATACAGTGAGACTTTTGCATATTAGCCCCTTTAGTGTTCTATATTTGCATTTCAGTCCTGTCTGTGTGTAGCACGTGGTCTATCACGTGACCTCTGGGTTATTTGCATGTTTTGTCCTAGATTCTATGTTTGTCGATGAATGAATCTTTATAAATAGATTTGCATTTATACCCCTGAGTGCCTGGTTCACGTGCTGCCCACGTGAGGATCTGGACTTTTTGCAGATTAAGCCCTAAACTATTTCCGTGTGTTATTGTTTGGTTGGAAACTTTTAAATAATTGCATATTGGTCCCTATATGGTGTGCCTTTAATTTTTTATGAATCAAATAACAAATATTGTCCAAAATTTATGAAATTTCGAAACAGGCTCCTGCCATGGTGTACGAATTTCTGTGAATTTTTTATTTTATTTTGTGGTCATTTATTATTCATAAAAATTTAAAAACCATAAAAATTGCTATTGTCTGTTTTTAAAAATCAATTAAAAAATATTAAAAGTCTTTGAAAAATTCCAAGAAAAATCTTTTTGCTTATTTTTTATTGCTTTTATTAATACCCAATTTTTGCTACATTCTTATTTATAAAAGCCATAAAAATTGAAAAATACTAAAAACCTTATAAAAATCATTAAAAATTCATAAATATTCAAAAAAAGTGTTTTCTTTTTCTGTAGTTAGATTTATATTTATAGTTTCTCATAAAATTGCCGTTTGAATTTTATAGGCATCTTAAGCAATTTTAAATTGCCTTTAGATTCTGGTCGTACACTGTTTAGCATTTTTGGTCTTGTTTGATTTTTAGAAAATTAATTAAAAATCAGAAAATGCTAAGAAAATTAATAAAAACATTTGAATATTTTAAAAACCCAAATTATTTTTGTTTGAATTTTTTGAATATTTTTGATGCTTTAAATAATGTTTGTTTGTAAGTTTTTGAATTCTTTTATCAATTTTCTTAATATTAAAAATCATAAAAAAATTTGAAAAATATAAAATCCAGCAAATTCTTTAATTTCTTTTTATTTTTGGATTCCCGACTACTTCGTGGCTTTCACATATAGTGTTCCTTGTGTTCAACCGTGTAGCTATACCAGGTAAATAAAATAGCGAGACCGCTATCTTTGCCTGATTGATTGATTTTTTTTACTGTGGTGGTCTTGAGTTTCTTGTTGTCTTAGCTTCGTGGTTCGGGTCGCAACGACCTTGATTTATACCTTAACCCGAGTAGTTGAGGCTGGTCATCAGAATAACGTCGTTGCTGGGGAGCAGGGCTTAGTAGTTGATTTTTTGTTTTGCGGCTTTCTTTTCTTCTTTCTTTTTCTTTCCTTTATTTTTCTTTTATTTGTTTCTTTTTATTTTTTTATTTCTTTGATTTGATTTTATTTGTTTTTATTTTTGCATTTATATTCCTTTTATTCTATTTTATTTTCTAGTTTTATAAATAATTGTGGACTGACACATTTTTCTATTTCAACTTTCTTGCAAGGGCCCCGATGATCAAGGGTGGCTATCTTCGGAGAGTCGAGGCACCCGCGAGACTAGGAGGCGGCACATTTTGCATCGAGCCACAGGAGAGCATGAGAGAGGAGCAGGAGTGTGGAGCTTTAGTTTAGACTTAGGCTTATTTTATGCACTATTGTTATTGTAATAATACAGGACATAATCTCAGACTTTCAGACTTGGTGGTTATCTCAGGGTTTGTTTCGTCGAGCATCGGTGTGCTCGGGGGACCTCACCGTGATTTTTTCCGATTTTGGTTTTTGACCGATTTTTATTTTCTTTTTGATTCTTGAAGGTTTAGGCCATTAGATTTAGGATTTTTACTTGCCTTGTGACGTAATCATTTAAGGCCCAACCCTAATTACATATCTGCTCCTATAGATCATAATTGGACCTTATTAATTAACTCACTAATAAAAAGTTAACTCGGTCGCTTGAGGGATCACGTGCCGCTAGAAGCCGTATACAACGCTGGCAGAATCCGTTGTGGTGGACACCGATCGGCATCAGAGACCGGACCGTGACCCCTCTTGTTGACCTGTTAGCTACGAGTAGAAATTATTTGTCTAAGTACGATTTCTTCTTGCATCATATAAATAGGTTTATTTTTGTCTTTTAATTTATGCGTGGATTACTTTGCATGTAGAGAGCTGGAGTCAGGTATGCATCTCTTACTCTGCATGCATCATCGGGTTTAGTCGCGCATCGAATTTTTCGCTTTCCGCCCCTGTTTTTGGACTTAAAATAATCTTGAAAACCGAAAAAATTTGTTAGGCGTTGTTTGATTTGAAAAATACCTAAAAAAACAAAAACTATAAAATTGGGACTGCTTAAGCATACTTGACCTTAAAAGACACTTCACCAAAAAATCTATCTTGGGAGATTAATCCCCTCGTATGGTTTGGATGAGCGAGAAAGTGACCCTCACTCTAGGCTAGAGCCACATCTGACCTCTCTTCAGACAACTGGTCTCGGGTTAGTCATTCTCCAGTGAGGATCGCTCTGCTCTCTGGTAAAGCGGGTCGCGATATCCTTAACAAAGCGAGTCGATCGGGTAGGAAGTAAACGGTTTGCAACTTGTACTGGCTGGGAAAGATCTAACCTTGGATCAGGACAGTCTCCTGGGAGTGCTGGATTCCCAACAGCTCACTTAATCGCTCTGAAAGACTGTTTGATCACCTAATAAAATCGACAAGATAAAGGACCGAACCTTTACGGTCATCAACTCTGAGTGTGTAGCTGAATCGGGGGTTTGCTTGATCGATCTTGTGTACTTTTCCAGATCTCATTCGCCTCTACTCTCTCCATGAAGATGATGGGTCGGAGGTCCCTTAGGAAGCCTCTGGCTGCACCGCTTTCGAGCACTCCGACCCGCTTATCTAGGTTGGTTCGCGAGAGCTGAGACTCGCTCTCCAAACCCGAGTTTGACTCCGCCCTGTTCCCCCTCGACCACCCTTCTACCAGTCCTGAGGTACCCGAGCAGAGACCGCAACAACCAGTTGATTTATCGACACCTGAGTTTAGGTCTTTTGCCTTTGCATAGACCATGACCACTAATGAGGAGCGCACCGATGGACCCAGCGGGAATAGGGCGTATGTACTTGATCAGGGTGCCATCAACAACACCCTGTTAGTCTCCCCAGAGACCATGCAACATCAAATCAGGGATCAGGGAGCTTTCATGTTGGACAAGCATCGAGAGATGGAGCAGATGCGAGCAGACTGAGAGCGTAGAGCCGGTGGAGGAGGAGATATTCCCGACGATAGAGAGCTTGAGCAGCCAACACATCCACCACCTGCACGACCGATGAGGGAGTTGCACAACCTAGGTGCAACTCTCACCCATAGATGGATAGTGCTGCCGACCATTTTGGGAGATTTCAAGCTCCCACCTGAAAGGCCTCGTTTCTACCCTTGTTAATCCAACCAAATTAATGATTAAATCAAATATTTTGTCGTTCATTGTAGTCGGGTAAATACGAAGTGATCAAAAAACACTTTTAATTAAAGTTCAATTAATCACTAGCAGCATCTTTATTTTATTTGAGCCAGCCCAAGGTCGAACACAGGGAGGCAGCTATCTCCTTAGGTAAATTTTTAGCAAATTCAGAGGTTGGATTTCAAAAGATTATTTTTTGGTATTTTTTGGCATTTTTTATGCAATTTAAAAGAAAGACAATGCCATATCATGCCAGTTTACAAGTTAAATAAAAAATATGGTCAAACTAAGTCCAAAAATTATGAAACTAGGCCAAAATGTGAAATGCAATGAAATTAAGCTACACTAAATTTTTTTGGATTTTTCTGATACTTTATGAATTTACAGTGAAATAAACATGAATGCAAAGTTATTTTTACAAAATAAATTTTAATAAATACCAAACACACTATTTCCAGATATAAAAATTATCCTAGATAGATCTAAGTATGATGAATCCAGGAAAATTGATAAACCTAACATTCTATGTGAATTGGACCTATTAAAAATCAAATAAGGAAATCACAAATTAATTTATTCATACCTCGGAATGAGTGCACAAGCAATGATTTTTGGGCACAAGGTGAAATAAATTATCTAAGTCTAATGTGAATTTATGATGATTTTTAGAGCAACAAGGAATTTAATATGACTTAAAAGGCATCAAATGGGCAAAATATAGAAAATTTCACCAATTAAATGATAATAAATTCCCAATAATGTCACGAAAATTCAACATATGTCACATAAGAAAGAGGACGACATAAGCTACATCATGCAATTTTTAGAACTAAAAAATCATGCCAAATGGACACCTAAATATGCGTGCAAAGACAGGGACAAAATTGCAAATACAGAAAATGAATTACTAAAACTTAAACATGCTGACAGGGACTTAAATGCAATTACCTATATTGATGGGGTTATGCATGCAAAATTCCCACTGAACACGTGCGCCTCACGTGATGCTCCTAGAAGGGATTGATTTGCAATTTTCAGAACTTCCAGGGGCCTAAGTGTAAAATGCCCAGACCGCACGTGGGAAACATGTGAGATCCCAGGCTTGGGAGACGTCGGAGGCTCGGATGCCGGCTCGGGTGCGCAGCAAGCTCAGATGTGGTTCGAGACTGCTTCGGGGGCTCCGAGCCTAAGATTTGGGGAGGAGGCTCGGAGGAGGCGACGTGACGCTCACTGGACCACCAGATGGATGAGATCTAACGGCTACTGAAGCCGGTACGTGGCACACCTGGGACCGCTACATCCAATGAAGATCCAACGAAGGAAGATGGCTGACGACGTGGCATGACGAACGAGGGTCTTCAGATTCTCCTGATCGAATGATTGTTGGCTCGCAGCGATGTGGCTCGATCAGATTCGTCAGATCGTGAGGAACGGACGGCTGTTGTACTTCATGCTCCTCCGGTCCGCCGCCTCGTGAGGTGGACTTGGGCTGGGATCCGGCGAAGTCCTCCTGGCCCTGCCGCCTTCCCTCGTGCTCGTTGCTGCTCCTCGGAGGCTCCTAAGCAGCTGAGGACGATCGGGGAAGCATCGGGCTCCGCTGGAGGCTCTAGATGAAGTTGGAGAGGTCCGTAGGCTGGAGGCGCTGGAGGTCGAAGTAGCTCCGATGAAGCTTCCGACCAATGAAGGAATAGTACCTACATGGGTGAATTTCGATAGCTGAGGTGTGCGGTGTGTTTGTGAGATGAATGTGAGTGCGGTTGGAGGCCTGGGGTGGAGTGAAGATGGTCCGGTGGTGCTCCACCATCGTGATCAGCAGAGCAATGTTCGGAGGTGCTCGATGAGACGTGGAGGAAGAACAGAGATGTGCGCGAAGATGCCAGCTTCGAGGCGGAGCTTGGGCGATGATCAATGAAAGGTGAAGTCGGGCAAGGAATCCTAATAAATTACGAGAATGTCGAGAGGGAAGAAGATGAAGATCGGAGAAGGAGATGGAGGGTGCTACCTGGGAATGGAGGCTAGAGGTAGAGTCTCCGATCGTCGCTTGAGGGCCATTAGAAACCCGAGCTCTAGCAGTTCGATGGAGGAGGTACTTGCATGGCGACGCTTGCCGTGGATCTCGCCGGAGAGGATCTCTGTCTTCGCTCAGATTCAGGCCTAATGACTATCACTGATTGGTGGAGTCGAGCTCAAGGAACTCTCGTGCACGGGCGGATGGAGCGACACGTGGCGGGCGCCGGTGAAGGTGCTGAGGGATGGTCGGGATGATGTTTGGAAGACCAGATCGAAGGGCGTAGGCATAGCCACATGGCACTCTGAGGGCGAGGCACTGACCAATGACCCAGATGGACTGAGAAGGTTGATCGGGTGGTTGATAGCGTGAGTGGAAAGAACGACTGGGATGGAGGTCCTCTGGGGATGATCGTGCGGTCTGTGAGAGACCACATGGCGAGCTAATAGTTAGGCAGGGATGGAGGGTTGTGATGAAGCCCAGGCTTTGATCGAATGGTAGGGATCAAAGGAAGGATGAACGTGGCGATGAGGAGAGAAGGAGCGCCATCGGATGGTGAAGAAAATAGGACGCGTGGCGGCATGAGGGAGAAGCGCTAGTAGACGACCCTGATTTGATCTGGGTTTGATCGGATGGTTAAGAGGAGCTGCAACACTGGATGACCCAGATTATGAGAGAGGGAGAGGGATCGGATGGCGGAGGATGAAGGGCACGTGGTGTGATGTGAGCGGGCCGTGTGGCGCAATTAGAGTGCGCCACATGGCATGATCTGAATGGTTGAAAGAGAATATGGAATTAGAGAGAGAAGAAGGCCGAATTTGGAAAAACTCAAAACATAAAAGTTGTAGATCGCGATGAGATCTACAGGTTTTATGTTGACCAAAAATGGAGATGAGGTCAAATAAGATACAAAAATACAAGGGTACAAATATACATACATATAGTACACAAAGGGGCCCCTAAAACCCAAGTTTTGCATACAAGCTCCGATTTAAATGAAATTGGTCTCATTTTGAATGTCTCTGAATGTGTATTAATTGAAAGTGAGTAGGCCTAGATCGGAAGTTGTATGAGGTAGATATTTGCATTCTAAGGTCTGGGGTCTCCAACTGGGTTTGGGATTTTATTAGATATTTTTATAAGCTAGGAATTTTTGGCATTTTCCTTATATTATTAGTTAGTAATATACACAGTATAAGGATGGTTTTATTGACTTTGGAGTGAGTATAAAATATAGATAATGGTTAATAATGGTGAATATACAGGTGAATATTGACAAGTGAATTGGGCTTCTTATTTAATGCAAATATGGATGCTAAGATGCAGATATTATGCTTGCATGCATGAATGCTAATTTGCAAGATAAGGGGAAATATGCTGCTATTTACTTGGGAATAAGGCTCTATTTTCAACTTTAAGAGTGATGAATCACAGATTCATCAAACCCCTATACTCAAACCTTGCTCGTCCCCGAGCAACTAAAATGAAATGCAAGAGTGAAATGATTTTGGGTTCCATACCACAATCAAGAACAAAAGTTGAATGGATCTTGACTCGACCTTTGGATTAACTGTGTGGCGGAATCTTATTTTTATCTGAACTTTAAGACCTAACAGTCTTCAAGTTCCACAGGTCTTCTATTCAAGACTCCTTAATAGTCAGTTCAGAACAAATCCTCAAACGTAAATTTTTGATGACTATGATTCTCACTTGTACTGTGTAAGTGTAAAATAGCTCTTCACATCAGAAATAGATAAGAAGCAGCCTCCTCTAACAAGGTAACTCTAATTCCCCGGTCCAGTAACTCTTTCCTCGACGAGCAGGGTATTCCCTTCTAATTTCAAGTGCAACCAGCTCAAGAGGAGGGGGTGGAGAAAGAATGGACGGTAGCCAATGTAGCTACCTATCCCGGGATGCCTGACCGGTGTAGCCAAGTCATGCAGCTGCAGACTTCTTACTAATATATATACTCCTATAGGTATTTTATTTTCTATCTGTCCTGTCTACTTTTTTTGGAGTTCTTGCATTTTCTTGAACTATATACAAGGTTCATCATGTACATCAGGAGTTTTTCCTCTTGAGCCAGTAGACTATCCCTCTTTGAAGCATTATTGCAACCCACAGTGTCCCATCTTTAGACGTCAACACCACCATACTAGGTTGAGATACACTACCCTCCCTAGAGGAGGACGGATGTTTCCACCTGTGTGCTACTCCAAGCTAAAGGATTCTACCGCCTCACCACCTCATCAATGAAGAGCTACGTACATAGTGCTTGTCTAATTTAGGTCACTGTCTATAAGAATCACGCGTGAGCATGAGATATTCTACTTAGACTAATCTAGATGACATGTGAACATAGAGTTGCGGACTCAAAGAATTAAGTCACTTGACCTGAGAAATCTTAACTCATTTCCTATAAGGTTCCTCTAAAATTAGGTGGATTAAGGTAAAATCAAGTCCCTCCTCAACATCTACTCATAACTTGGTTCAAAACCCACTAGCTTTTCACTTTGCATATACAAGATATGCAGATGAGAGGTAGATGACATGCTATGAATGAAATGCAAGACTCTTGTTTCCTTTTCTGATGCAGAGATGATGTGCAAGAGTAAATAATAAGAAGCCTTTGATTTTGATTTTTCCATTTTTTTTGAAATTTGGTATACCTCCTATGTTACAACAACTTACAAGAGTTTTATAAGTGTTATACAAATGTTATACAATATACATGTATTTTACAAAAAGTTTTTTTCCAATTTTACCCATCCCGTAATTATTGCGTAGTGTATACAAGAATACCTGAAAGTACGAGCTATGGGTAAAGTATATATGTAATATATACATGCCCCCTATACTTAGCGTGTGCTATGTCCTCAAAGCACGAAAAGCGAGGAAAAAGACATAGCTCGTGCTAAGCGTAGGAGAGACAAAACGGTAAAAAGTATAGAAGTCGCTCCGCCCCCCTATACTTAGGCTCTGGCAGCCTAAGTGTAGAAGAAGATCAAAAATAGGGCGGACGAGGTTAAGAGGGGAAGTGGATGAATATATATACAAGATGGGCATCGGTCCCCCTATACTTAGGCTCAGATCAGCCTAAGTATAGGACGGGAGAGGTATGAGGACCGATGTGATCTGGAGGATGTACAATGAATGGATTTAGGTGATTCTCCCCCCTATACTTAGGATCTGGTCATCCTAAGTATAGTCGTAGATGAAGATACATGAAGTTGGGGTGAGTGATTAGAGTCACGGGAGGGAGGAGTAGAATATACAAGAATGATGGGTATATACAAGGATCGCGGTATGAATCTTTCCAGATGCTGCTGATGGTGAGAGTTTACTGCTGCAAGGTCTCATACGTGAATCTATGTGTATATGCTAGATCTGTCTCACGCATAAATACAATCTCCTCAATATGGATTAACTGTTCATTGGGTTCAACGAAGTGCTTCAACAGTTGTCCATTTACTAGGAACGTCTGTGCATCATCTGTGAGATCTGAGATCTCAACACATCCACTATCATGCACAGCACGGACAATGAATGGGCATGTCCACTTGGTTTCCAGCTTTCCTTGGAAAACCTTCAGCCTTGCATTGAACAACCATACCTTCTGTCCAGGAACAAAGGTCTTTCATCTGATATATCTATCACGCCAACGCTTGACTCTGTCCTTGTACACCAAACTATTGTCGTATGTTCGATTTCTGACTTCCACAAGCTCATTCAGATCCATTTCTCTCTGTCTCTGCCCTAGGTGTGTGTTCTAATTGACCTTCTTGATTGCCCATTTTGATTTATGCACTAATTCTGTGGGCAAATGGCACGACTTCCTGAATACCATCCTGAATGGGGAGGTTCCTAACGGTGTCTTGTAAGCTGTCCTATAAGCCCATAGGACTTGATCAAGATCTGAGACCAGTCCTTCCTGTCTGGGCGGACAAGCTTCTGCAATATGGTTTTCACCTCTCTATTCGACACCTCAGCCATACCATTGGTCTGTGGGTAGTAAGGACTAGCGACACAGTGTTCGATGCCGTAATCCTTTAAGAGATTCTTCACATCTCTGTTCACAAAGTGGCTACCCCCATCTGATATCAACATTTTGGGGATCCCGAACCTAGAGATAATATGATCTCTAATGAATCTACAGACAGTCTTGCTGTCTTTGGCTCAGGTTGGGATAGCCTCCACCCATCTGGACAGATAATCTACCACAAGAAGGATGTACTTGAATCCATGGCTAACAGGAAAGGAGACCATGAAGTCGATGCCCCAGGTGTCAAAGACATCACAAATGATGGCAGGCTGCATCGACATCTCATCCTTGGAGCCAACGGTTCCTCCTATTCTCTACCATACTGGGCACGACTTCGCAAAGGTGATGGCATCGCAAAATAGAGTCGGCCAGTATAAGCCACCCTGAAGTACCTTCCATGCGGTCCTCTTCCCGGAGTGGTGTCCTCCTGCCTCCAGGCTGTGGCATAAAGAAAGGACACTCTGATATTCCTCCTGAGGAATACACCGTCTCCAGACAAAATCCAGCCCTTCAAAGAAAAGGATCGGATCCTCCCAATGGTAATGTCTAGAATACGACTTCAGTCGGTCTATGTGGCTCTTGGGCCAATCTTCTGGAACCTTCTTGGAGATAAGATAGTTCACGATATTGGTATACCATGGGAGTGAGTCGACAACAAAAATCGACTCGTCAGGGAAGGAGTCTCGAATCGGTGAATCCTTAGAAGCATTAAGATCCTCGAGGTGGGAGAGCTAATCGGCTACTATGTTCTTCTTTCCAGGTTTATTACGAATGTCCAAATCAAACTCCTGCATAAGCAGAATCCACCTAAGAAGACGTGCCTTCGCGTCCTTCTTTTCCATTAAGTAACGTAGTGTTGTGTGGTCAGTGAACACAATTACCTTGGATCTAATTAAATGAGATCTGAATTTGTCCAAGGAAAACACTATCGCAAGCATCTCCTTTTCCATAACTGTATAGTTACGCTGAGCAGTATCAAGCACTTTGCTTGCGTAGTGTATTGCGAATGGGACGCCATCCCTCCTCTGTCCTAACACAGCTCCAACAGCAAAGTCTGATGCGTCCGTCATGATCTGAAAAGGCAGAGACCAGTCCAGGGCTTGTAGGATAAGGGAATCCATGATCATTCCCTGTAGTAGCTTAAAGGCTTCAAGACATTTGCGATCAACAATAAACTCCATGTCCTTGTCTAAAAGCTCAGTTAGCGGTCGGACAACCTCAGAAAAATCTTTAATAAATTTCCGATAAAATCTGACATGCTCGAGGAAAGACCGCAACTGTTTCACGTTGGTTGGTGGCTGGAGTCGTCTGATCACATCCACCTTGGTAGGGTAAACCTCCATTCCTGTCTTGGAGATGACATGCCCCAACACAATGCCCTCCGTTACCATGAAGTGACTTTTCTCCCAGGAGAGCACCAGATTGACCTCATAACATCTTCTGAGGACTCGGTCCAGATTCCTAAGACATGAATCGAAGTAATCACCGTGGACCAAGAAGTCATCCATAAAGACTTCCAGGAATTCGTCGACCATTTCGACGAATACAGCGATCGTGCACCTTTGAAAAGTACCGGGAGCATTGCATAACCCAAAGGGCATGCGCCTAAAATCATAGGTACCAAAGGGGCATGTAAACGTGGTCTTTTCCTGGTCCTCCGGAGCAGTGGCTACTTGATTGTAGCCCGAGAACCCATCCAAAAAGCAGAAGAATTCTTTCCCCGCTAATCTCTCTAAGATCTGATCAATGAATGGTAGCGGGAAATGATCCTTCTTCGTCGCAGTATTCAGGCGTCTGTAATCCACATAGATGCGTCACGAGGTGGGTACTCGCGTCACGATCTCATCTCCGTCTTCATTGGTGGTCGTCTGAATTCCTGACTTTTTTGGGACAACATGGATTGGGGCCACCATTTGGAGTCGGAGATGGGATAAATAAAACCCACATCGCACCATTTCTCTATCTCATTCTTCACTACCTATCATAAATTTGGATCCAACCGACATTGGAATTCACGAGAGGGTTTAGCATTATTATCCAAGTAGATATGGTGCGAACACAGAGCGGGATTTATCCCGTGGAGATCGGAGATGCTCCAGCCTATCGCTTTACTGTTTTTCTCCAGGATCTCTAGCAAGAGAGATTCCTGCTCCTCGGTCAATCACGAGCTGATGATAACCGGATACTTCTTTTCTTGTCCCATAAGGAACGCATACTTAAGTGTTGTGGGTAAAGGTTTGAGCTCAGGTAATGTGTGATCATCGAGGAAGTCTGGCTTAATCGAATCTGGTTCAGTGCTGGTAGTGGCTGGATCGGTTCTTGAAATTGCTGCCACCAATTCATTCAGCTCTGGAGTCAGATCGTCAAAGGTCTCCAAGCAATAGGCAAATTCACGTCCAACTCGTCATCATCATCTTCTGATTGTCCTAAAGAGGGAACGACAGACAGGCCCAGCTGGGCCTCTAAGTCATCGAAGATGTAGAGGGATGCATATTCTATGCCGTGTTCGTTTCTAAGGACCTCGCAAACTAACTCATGCACAAGATCTTCTCCAAAGGGGAGGGACTCATCGGTGCTGGCTGGGTTCTTTATCCATGTCCCAACAATGTCTACATGAATGCAATCTGCTTTGGATGAAGAGTACTCGGTGCTGGATTCTGAATTCGGTCTCTACCATCTAGTCTACTTCATCTCAAGTTCCTTTTCCCACGCTTGGAGTTTGGAACTGGATTTTCCCAATCTTATAATCAAATAAGGCCCCCGCTGTTATGAGGAAGGGCCTACCTAATATGATCTGGGAATCTCTCCAATTGAGAGGGGTCTCCATATCAAGGACGGTGAAGTCCACCATGTATTCATGACCCTCGACTTTGAAGACAACATTCCTTAATTCTCCTTGGGACCTCTTGGTTGATTTATCAGCGAACTGAAGTAGAGCTCTGTATTTCCTAAGAGGTCAGAGATTAAGCATCTCATAGAGGGATGTAGGCATTAGGTTGATGGAGGATCCGTTGTCAAGGAGAGTGCGTGCAAACGCAGTGTCATCGACATGATTCACCACATAATGTGCACCCATGTCTCTTCGTTTCCTTGGAAACGAATTCTTTATTGCGTAAGTCGTGGCTACTAACAGGACGTGTTTCTCAACACAGCTTTTGGTCTTCCTGCTAACCTTAGTAGGTGTGCATCTCACCATAAGGTATTTCTGAAATGCAGATGTCATCTCCACATACATGTCAAAGGGGATCGTGAACTTGATGTGTTTATTACAGAACTCCACCATCTCATGGTCATCTTTTTGTATTTTTTTAGTTTTCTTCTTTACACCCTTAAGAGTTGGGGGGAAAGGGATTATTGACTCCAACTCAGATTCCGAAACTGAAAGATTTTCATTCAAAATTGGAACTGAGTTCTGTACATGACTTGGACTCTGATACAGACTCTGACTCTGACTCTAACGAAAAGAAAATTTTTGCTGCGAAATCGGTGATGCATTCTCCACGACTGCTGGAACATCCTCCTCAGATGGAGGTGCGGGCTCTTCATCGGTCTCGCTGGACTCCCTACTGGTGCGGTTCTCCTGCTTCTTGGAGGACTCAGAAGTCCTCTTCTTCTGTCGGTGGTGGTGGTGATGCTACTCCTCTGCCTCCAAGTTCTCCTCAGGTAGAGACTTGTTGGCTTCTTCCTCTAGTGCCTGTGCCCGATCAAGTACGATCACAATCCTTCTGCTCCTGAGGGACATATGGTTTACATTATCATACGAGAGAATCTCATGTTCAGATAAAGAGTTATATGGATAGTATACCTGATCTCGTGGTCAGTTCTGGCCTTGATTCAATCTATTCTGGTTGGCCGGAACCTGGGCGAGAATTGGGGTCTTTGACACCATTTGTTGGTCCTAGTACGAGAAACACAATTCAGATCGGTTCTCATATCCAGATAGTCATTCTGGATTTGTTGGACCCTATCAATAAGGGTCTGGATCGCCAAGTTGAGGGACTCCAATTCACTAGTGGGCTGGTTCTGTTGATGCTGACTCGTGGATGAGTTCCTGTATTGGCTCTGTTGGCCATTCCGATACTGCTGATGATGGGACTGTGGTGAAGGGCCCTACTGGCCCGAGTGGAAAGTGCGCCGTTGCTGGTACTGCTGAGGCTGGTACCCTCGTTCGGGCCAGGACTGTATGAAGCGCGGTGCATGGACGGAGCCGTTTTCCTGGTAAGCTAGGGAAGGTCGGTGTGTATGACCATTCCCTATCCCCGACTGTCTGTCGACGGGGTCATGGCTGTACCACAGCTCATTGATCTCGAACACCTGCAGAGGCTCCTCGTATACTGTCTCCACTTGTGGGGGTGCATGCTGGTCCTGTTGAGTGTAAGTCTACTCCTCTACCCAGCTACTCTAAGGCCCCGGTGCCTATTCATGTACAAGATGAACTCGGTGTACAGGTACAGGTGGTGCAGAAGGGGCAGGTAGCTTTATCTTGGCTACTCTCTCAATAAGTTCCTCCACTTGTTTCGGCAATCTCGAGAGTGACTCAAGGTCAATGACCCTCTTGTGAATCTGCTCGACCATGGTTAACTTGTCAGCTATCATCCCCATGTTGGGAATGAGGTCCTCTGTCAGATCCGATACAGTCCTCCTAGTTGTCTTGTTGGATAGGATCGAGGGAGACAACTGATAGGCCCTGGTGGCATGTGACCTGCCTGTTTCTGCCATCGGCTCCAAGATTTTCTATACAACATTTTCAATATTGTTCAGATAACTTCCTCCACATGCAGCACTTACTAACCCCTGCATCTTAGGGATCATGCCACGGAACAAGGTCTGCACTAAGATCGCTTTTGAAATGCCATGGCAAGGGCATTTCTGAATTAGGTCATTAAACCTATCCCAGGCTTCATGGAATGGTTCATTGGGTCCCTGGGAGAAACACGCGATCTTTGTTCTCATTTGTTTAGTCCTACTGAGTGGGTAGAACTTCTTCAGAAAAAGGTCCTTGAACTGCATCCATGTTTTACATATCACCTCGAGATGTTTCAACCAATGATTTGCCTTATCTCCTAAGGCAAACGCGGTGTCCTTCATCCTGATATAATCCTTCCCAACCCTAGGGTGACTAATGTTGTTGCAAACCAGCTCGAAGTCTCTAAGGAAGGCATATGGTTCTTTGTTTATATTTCCATTAAACTTCGGTAGCAGGCTCAGAAAGTGGGGCTTTAGCTCGAACGCTTCAGGGGGAACCACTGGTGCCAACCAAATATGCATCTCATTTTCTGCTGGGTTATAAGCATCAACCATGGGTCGGTCGATTCCTCCTGCTGTAATGATATGTCACATCCTTGCCGTAAGATCCGTATTCTGTTGTTCGGCTGTGGTGAGGCGAGCAAAGATTTTCTGTATTGGGTCATCTCTGTATTCCTCATCATATGGGGGTCGCTTAGGTGGCATCTTGTCCTCTAGCCCTGGGAATTGAAAATGGACTTGGTTAGAGGACAAATCAAGGAAGGGATTCTTATAGAAGCGATGGTCTTTCTCGGTAAGATCAGAGGAGAGAAAATGGTTGGTTTGAGAGTAACCACCCTGGGTTTGAGGGATCCAGAACTCAAGAGGGTAATGGGCTCCGGTTGGTCTAAGTTGCGCTTGGGTCGGTGAAGATGAGCTTCGTGGGGGGCTCAGAGAAAAATTGGCAAATCCGGAGTCGATATCCCCCCCAATCAGTCATCTTGGATTGGCGAGAAGAAGAATCGGGAATTCTAAGTGAAGATATGATTTTACTCCTACTTGAAGCAAGCAATTGAATCCAAACCCTGTGTTCACACTCAACATGGTAAAGGACACGAAATCGGGTCCGATTAGTCTGGATGATTTTAAGTGTGATTTTCAAGTAAATAGCTCAGGTTACGTGGCCTATAGGGAAGTCGGCTCAAAGCCGGATGTGTCTTCCTTGTTTAACATGTCGCCTAAGATACCTGTATCCTTCCTTTCTTCGCTCCTATCCCAAGTTGATGCATTCAAAGACCTGTCCCTATCTACCTGCAAGCAGGCGAGAAACTTGTCGCGAAGTACCGCTGGTTGACCCCTATCTACCTGTGAACAGGTGGAGTCTACTTGGTACTAGTCAGTGAACCTGAAAAACTCATGTTGTGATATTTGCTAGGATCAGTCAGTATGTGATATGGAAGGTGGGGATTTGGGCTCTACCTTAAGGTGTACACACACATACTCAAGGACCCTCACTCAGCCTGAAAACAAGGTCCGGGTTAATCTCCTGGAAGCAGAATTTCCGATTTTATTGATTTTTTGGTCAATTATGTTTAGCACTCCCATTTTTAAGTTAAGTTATCACTGATTAAGTCCAACCACACAGCACGCCTATCGTCCAGTCCCAATTTCCTTTTACTTAAGTTTTGAAAAACCAAGAGAGGAGTCCAGAAAAGCCGATGTGCGATAAATTAATGATGCTATGCTGAGTTAAGAAGACTTACAGTGATCCCTTTGGTTTTATGCATGATGCAGAATAAAATTGAAAACTTTTTTACACTATATGCAAATGCAGACGATAAAATCTACTCCTAGACAGGCAGTTCTATTAGCGAGTGAAGCACCAATTTAATTTGACTAGATCCGCGGTCTAAGTGCATCTTTTATGTGAGATGTGTGGTCCTAAAGAATTACGAGCACAAGCAAATCCTAGAGTGGCTCGAGGAGCCGCTAGTGCAAGTCTAATCTAAAAATCAATCCACACAACACATGGGGACACGTTTCCACTATTTTTACACACACGAGAACCCAAACGGGAACCGCTGGAAAGAATGCAAAAATAATGAAATAAAAAAATTTACAAGTCCTCACAATCACTCAAAAAGTTCAAAAATGCAAGCTCCTCGAAGTGCCTTCAACTCCTTGTGTTCCTCGCACAAAAACAAATTGAGGTCAGATAAAGGATGATACAAAATACTCAAAATTAAATGATAGAAAAATATTAACAAGAAAACCGAGAATCAAACTACTTGGGGATGGAAAATTAGACACTAAAAAATTCTCTAGAAATTAACCTAAGCCGTGCCTCCCCGGCAACAACGCTATTTTGAAAAGCCTCGTTTCTACCCTTATTAATCCAACCAAATTAAAGATTAAATTAAATATTTTGTCATTCGTTGTAGTCGGGTAAATACAGTCTGATCAAAAACCACTTTTAATTAAAGTTCAATTAATCACTAGTGGCAGATTTATTTTACTTGGGCAAGCCCAAGGTCGAACTCAGGGAGGCAGCTGTCTCCTTAAGTAAATTTTAAGCAAATTCAGAGGTCGGATTTTCATAAGATTATTTTTTGGTATTTTTGGCAATTTGTATGCAATTTAAAAGAAAGACAATGCAATATCAGGCCAGTTTACAAGTTAAATAAAAAATGTGGTCAAACTAAGTCCAAAAATTATGTTGGCCAGAATGTGAAATGCAATGAAATTATGCTACATTAATTTTTTTGGATTTTTCTGACACTTTATGAATTTACAGTGAATTAAACATGAATGCGAAGTGATTTTTACAAAATCAATTTTAATAAATACCAACACACATTATTTCCATATATAAAAATTATCCTAGATAGATCTAAGTTTGATGAATCCAAGAAAATTGATAAACCTAAAATTTTATATGAATTGGACCTATTAAAAATCAATTCAGGAAATCACAAATTAATTTATTCAGGCCTCAGAACGCGTGCACAAGCAATGATTTTTGGGCACAAGGTGAAATAAATTATCCTAAGTATGTGAATTTATGATGATTTTTAGAGCAATAAGGAATTTAATATGTATTAAAAGGCATCAAAAGGGCAAAATATAGAAAATTTCACCAATTAAATGATAATAAATTCCCAATGATGTCACAAAAATTCAACACGTGTCACATAAGAAAGAGGACAACATAAGCTACATCATGCAATTTTAGAACTGAAAAATCATACCAAATAGACACCTAAATATGTGTGCAAAGACAGTGACCAAATTGCAAATACATAAAATGAATTACTGAAACTTAAACATGCTGACATGGACTTAAATGCAATTACCTATAATGTTGGGGTTATGCATGCAAAATGCCCACTAAACACGTGTGCCTCACGTGATGCTCCTAGCAGGGGCTGATTTGCAATTTTCAAAACTTCCAGGGGCCTTAGTGTAAAATGCCCAGACCGCACGTGAGAAACACGTGAGATCCTAGGCTCGGGAGATGTAAGAGGCTTGGATGCCAACTCGGGTGCGCAGCAGGCTCGGACGTCGTTTGGGACTGCTTCGGGGGCTCTGAGCCTAAGATTCACGGCGGAGGCTCGGAGGAGGCGACGTGGCGTTCGCTGGACCGCCAGATGGATGAGAACTAATGGCTAGTGAAGTACGTGGTGCTCCTAGGACCGCTAGATCCAGTAAAGATCCAACGAAGGAAGATGGCCGACGACGTGGCGTGAGGCGGCCCGTTGGATCAAGATGGATCCAACTATATCTATAGATGGATGGAGATGGCGATGTGGACGAACGAGGGTCGTCAGATTCTCCTAATGCAATGGTTGTTGGTCGCAGCGACGTGGCTCGATCAGAATCGTCTGATCGTGAGGATCAGACGACTGCTGTACTTCGTGCTCCTCCGGTCCGCCGCCTCCTGCGGCGGACTTGGCTGGGATTCGGCGCAGCCCTCCTGGCTCCTCAGCCTTCCCTCATGCTCGATGCTGTTCCTCGGAGGATCCTAATTAGCTGAGGAAGACGAGGAAGCGTTGGGGGGCTGCCGGAGGCTCTAGATGAAGCTGGAGAGGTCCGTAGGCCGGAGGCGCTGAAGGTCGAAGTAGCTCCGGTGAAACTTTCGACAAATGAAGGAAGTAGTACCTACAGGGGTGAGTTTCGATAGCCGAGGCATACGACGTATTTGTGAGGTGAATGTGAGTGCGGTGGGAGGCATGGGGTGGAGTGAAGATGGTCCGGTGGTGCTCCTCCGTCGTGATCGGTGGAGCAGTGTTTGGAGGTGCTAGATGAGACGTGGAGGAAGAATGGAGATGTGCGCGAAGATGCCAGCTCTGACACAGAGCTTGGGAGATGATCAGTGGAAGGTGAAGTCGGGCGAGGAATCCTAATAAATTAGGAGAAAGTCGAGAGGGAAGAAGATGAAGATTAGAGAAGGAGATAGAGGGTGCGACCTGGGAATGGAGGCTCGGGGTAGAGTCTCCGGTCGTCGCTCGAGGGCCGGTAGAAGCCTGAGCTCTAGTAGCTCGACGGAGGAACTGCTTGCACGACGATGTTTGACGTGGACCTCGCCAGAGAGGATCTCTATCTTCGCTCGGATTCAGGCCTAATCACTGTCACTAATAGGTGGAGTCGAGCTTAAGGAACTCTCGTGCAAGGGCAGATGGAGCGACACATGGCAGGCGCAGGTGAAGCCGCTGAGGGACGGTCGGGATGATGTTTGGAAGACCAGATCGAAGGGCGTAGGCATAACCACCTGGCACTCTGAGGGCAAGGTGCTGATCAACGGCCCATATGGACTTATAAGAATTATCGGGTGGTTGATAACGTGAGCGGAAAGAATGACTGGGATGGAGGTCCTCTGGGGATGATCGTGCGGTCTGTAAGAGACCACATGGCGAGCTAATAGTTAGACGGGGATGGAGGGTTGTGATGAAGCTCAGGCTCTGATCGAATGGTAGGGATCAAAGGTGGGATGAATGGTGGTGATGAGGAGAGGAGGAGCGCCATCGGATGGTGGAGAAAATAGGATGCGTGGCGGCATGAGGGAGAAGCGCTAGCGACATCCCTGATTTGATCTGGGCTTGAACGGATGGTTGAGAGGAGCAGCGACACTAGATGGCCCAGATCAGGAGATGGGGAGAGGGATCGGATGACGGAGGATGAAGGGCGCGTGGCGCGATGTGAGCGGGCCGCGTGGCGCAATCAGAGTGCACCACGTGGCCTGATCTGAATGGTTGAAAGAGAATATGGAATTAGAGAGAGAAGGAGGTCGAATTTGGAAAAACTCAAAACATGAAAGTTGTAGGTCTCGATGAGTCTACAAGTTTCATGTTGACCAAAAATGGTGAGGAGGTCAAATAAGATACGAAAATACAAGGGTAAAATATACATACATATAGTACACAAAGGGGCCCCCAAAACCCAAGTTTTGCATACGAGCTCCGATTTAAAGGAAATTGGTCTCATTTTGAAGGTCTCTGAATGTGTATTAATTTGAAAGTGAGTAGACCTAGATCCGAGGTTCATCAAATGGGCCGTTGCCAGGGCATAGTGGCGTTACGACTTGGTTGGCGAGGGAGAGGCGTCGTACGTGGCGGCTGCAACCGCTGGGGCTGGAGTGACGCGGAGCTGCTGGGTCACAGGTTGGAACAATGGTGCATTTGGAGGCACGCTGGAGTGCGAGGCAGAGGAGGTGGTGAGGGCGACCAACTAGGATGGCATGCGGCTGGAGGACGCACCAGGAGGGACGTGCGGCAGCGCAAGGTTGTCGCGCGTACTAGCGCGGGCGTCTAGCGGTAGTGGCCGAAGAAGGGTCGTCAGATTCTCCTGATCCAACGGTTGTTAGCTCGCAACGATGTGGCTCGATCAGAACCGTCTGATCGTGAGGATCGGATGGCTGCTGTACTTCGTGCTCCTCCGGTCCGCCGCCTCCTGCGGCGGACTTGGCTGGAATCCGGTGAGGCCCTCCTGGATCCGCCGCCTTCCCCCGTGCTCGATGCTGCTCCTCAGAGGCTCCTAAGCAACTGAGGACGATCGAGGAAGCATCGGGGGGGCTGTCGGAGGCTCTGGATGAAGCTGGAGAGGAACATAGGCCGGATGTGCTCGAGGTCGAAGTAGCTCCGGTGAAGCTTTCGACCAATGAAGGAAGAGTACCTGCAGGGGTGAGTTTCGATAGCCGAGGCATGCAGCATGTTTGTGAGGTGAATGTGAGTGCGGTGGGAGGCCTGGGGTGGAGTGAAGATGGTCCGGTGGTGCTCCTTCGCTGTGATCGGCGGAGCAGTGTTCGGAGGTGCTCAATGAGACGTGGAGGAAGAATGGAGATGTGCACGAAGATGCCAGCTCCGAGGCGGAGCATGGGCGATGATCAGTGGAAGGTGAAGTCGGGTGAGAAATCCTAATGAATTAGAAGAAAGTCGAGAGGGAAGAAGATGAAGACCAGAGAAGGAGATGGAGGGTGCTACCTGGGAATGGAGGCTCGAGGTAGAGTCTTCGGTCGTCGCTCGAGGGCCGGTAGAAGCCTGAGCTCTAGTAGCTCGATGGAGGAGCTGCTTGCACGGAGATGCTCACCGTGGATCTCATCGGAGAGGATCTCTGTCTTCGCTCGGATTCAGGCCTAATCACTGTCATTGATAGGTGGAGTTGAGCTCAAGGAACTCTCGTGCAAGGGCGGATGGAGCGACACGTGGCGGGCGTAGGTGAAGGCGCTGAGGGACAGTCGGGTCGATGTTTGGAAGATCGGATCGAAGGGCGTAGGTCTAGCCACATGGCACTCTGAGGGCGAGGCGCTGACTAATGGCGCATATGGACTGAGAAGGTTGATCGGGCGGTTGATAGAGTGAGCGGAAAGAACAACTGGGATGGAGGTCCTCTAGGGAATAACGTGCGGTCTGTGAGAGACCAAGTGGCGAGCTAATAGTTAGGTGGGGATGGAGGGTTGTGATGAAGCCCAGGATCTGATCGAATGGTAGGGATCAAAGGCAGGATGAACAGTGGCGATGAGGAGAGAAGGAGCGCCATCGGATGGAGTAGAAAATAGGACGTGTGGCGGCATAAGGGAGAAGCGCTAGCGGACGGCCCTGATTTGATCTGGGCATGATCGGATGGTTGAGAGGAGCTGCGACACTGGATGGCCTAGATCGGGAGAGAGGGAGAGGGATCGAACGACGGAGGATGAAGGGCACATGACGTAATGTGAGCGGTCCGCGTGGCGTATTCAGAGTGCGCCACATGGCCTGATCTGAATGGTTGAAAGAGAATATGGAATTAGAGAGAGAAGGAGATCGAATTTGGAAAAACTGAAAACATGAAAGTTGTAGATCTCGATGAGATCTACAAGTTTCATTTCGACCAAAAATGGATATGAGGTCAAATAAGATACATAAATACAAGGGTACAAATATACATACATATAGTACACAAAGGGCCCCCAAAACCGAAGTTTTGCATATGAGCTCTGATTTAAATGGAATTGGTCTCATTTTGAAGGTCTCTGAATGTGTATTAATCTGAAAGTGAGTAGACCTAGATCGGAGGTTGTATGAGGTAGATATTTGTATTAGACCTAGATCTGAAAGTGAAGATCTAACAAAGGAAGATGGCCGACGACATGGCGTGAGGCGGCCCGTTGGATCAAGATGGATCCAACGGTATCTATAGCTGGGTGGCGATGGCGACGTAGATGAACGGGGGTCATCATATTCTCCTAATGCAATGGTTGTTGGCTCACAGCGATGTGGCTCGATCAGAACTGTCCGATCGTGAGGATCAGACGACTGCTGTACTTCGTGCTCCTCCGGTCTGCCGCCTCCTGTGGCGGACTTGGCTGGGATCCAGTGTAGCCCTCCTGGCTCTGCTGCCTTCCCTCGTGCTCGATGCTGCTCCTCGGAGGCTCCTAAGCAGCTGAGATGACGAGGAAGCATCGGGGGGCTGCCGGAGGCTCTAGATGAAGTTGGAGAGGTCTGTAGGCCGGAGGTGCTGGAGGTCGAAGTAGCTCCGGTGAAGCTTCCGACCAATGCATGAAGTAGTACCTGTAGGGGTGAGTTTCGATAGCGGAGGCATGCGACATGTTTGTGAGGTGAATGTGAGTGTGGTGGGAGGCCTGAGGTGGAGTGAAGATGGTCTGGTGGTGCTCATCTACCGTGATTGGTGGAGCAGTATTCGGAGGTGCTCGATGAGATGTGGAGGAAGAACGGAGATGTGCGCGAAGATGCCAGCTCTGAGGCAGAGCTTGGGAGATGATCAGTGGAAGTTGAAGTCAGGCGAGGAATCCTAATAAATTAGGAGAAAGTCGAGAGAAGATGAAGATCGGAGAAGGAGATAGAGGGTGCTACCTGGGAATCGAGGCTCGAGGTAGAGTCTCCGGTCGTCGCTCGAGGGCCGGTATAAGCTTGAGCTCTAGCAGCTCGATGGAGGAGCTGCTTGCACAGCGACGCTCGCCGTGGATCTTGCCGGAGAGGATCTCTATCTTCGCTCGGATTCAGGCCTAATCACTGTCACTAATAGGTGCAGTCGAGCTCAAGGAACTCTCGTGCAAGGGCGGATGGAGCGACATGTGGCGGGCGAAGGTGAAGGCGTTGAGGGATGGTCGGGATGATGTTTGGAAGACCGGATCGAAGGGCATAGGCATAGCCACGTGGCACTCTAAGGGCGAGGCGCTGACCAACGACCCATATGGACTGAGAAGGTTTATCGGGCGGTTGATAGCGCGAGCGGAAAGAACGACTAGGATGGAGGTCCTCTGGGGATGATCACGTAGTCTGTGAGAGACCACGTAGCGAGCTAATAGTTAGGCGGGGATGGAGGTTTGTGATGAAGCTCAGGCTCTGATTGAATGGTAGTGATCAAAGGCGGGATGAATGGTGGCGATGAGGAGAGAAGGAGCGCCATCGGATGGTGGAGAAAATAGCACGCGTGGCGACATGAGGGAGAAGTGCTAGCGACGGCCCTGATTTGATCTGGGATTGATCGGATGGTTGAGAGGAGCAGCAACACTAGATGGCCCAGATAAGGAGACAAGGAGAGGGATCATACAACGGAGGATGAAGGGCGCATGGCGCGATGTGAGCGGGCTGCGTGGCGTAATCAGAGTGCACCACATGGCCTGATCTAAATGGTTGAAAGAGAATATGGAATTAGAGAGAGAAGAAGGCTGAATTTGAAAAAACTCAAAACATGAAAGTTGTAGATCTCGATGAGTTCTAAAAGTTTCATGTTGACCTAAAATGGAGATGAGTTCAAATAAGATACAAAAATACAAGGGTACAAATATAAATACATATAGTACACAAAGGGGCCCCCAAAATCCAAGTTTTGCATACGAGTTCCGATTTAAATGAAATTGGTCTCATTTTGAAGGTCTCTGAATGTGTATTAATCTGAAAGTGAGTAGACCTAGATCCTAGGTTCATCAAATGGGTCGTTGCCGAGGCGCCGTGGCGCTGTAGCTTGGTGGGCGAGGGAGATGCACCATACGTGATGGCTGCAGCCGCTAGGGCTGGAGCAACGCGGAGCTGCTGGGCTGCGGGCTGGAACGACGGTGCACTTGGAGGTGCACTGGAGTGCGAGGTGGAGGACGGTGGTGCAGGCGACCAACTGGGACGACATGCGGCTGGAGGACGCACAAGGAGGGACATACGGCGGTGCAAGGTTGTCGCGTGTACTGGCGCGGGCTGCTGGCAGCAGTGGCCGAAGGAGGGTCGTCAGATTCTCCTGATCCAATCGTTGTTGGCTCGCAATGACGTGGCTCGATCAGAACTGTCTGACCGTGAGGATCGGATGGCTGCTGTACTTCGTGCTCCTCCGGTCCTCCGCAACCTGCGGTGGACTTGGCTGGGATCCGACGAAACCCTCCTAGCTCCGTCGCCTTCCCTCATGCTCGGTGCTGCTCCTCGAGGCTCCTAAGTAGCTGAGGATGATCAGGGAAGCATCGGGGGGCTGCCGGAGGCTCTGGATGAAGCTGGAGAGGTCCGTATGCCGGAGGCGCTGGAGGTCGAAGTAGCTTCGGTGAAGCTTTCGACCAACGAAGGAAGTAGTACCTGCAGGGGTGAGTTTCGATAGCCGAGGCATGCGACGTGTTTGTGAGGTGAATGTGAGTGTGGTGGGAGCCCGGGGTGGAGTGAAGATGGTCCGGTGGTGCTCCTCCGCCGTGATCGGCGAAGTAGTGTTCGGAGGTGCTCAATGAGACGTTACCAATATTACAGTTGAAGAACTTTTCAACAACACCACCAACCTACTCCACAGTAGAACTAGCCTCCGTAGCATGCAAACATTTGGAGGTAGAACAATAACCTATAGCTGGCATATCACTGACCACAATATTATCAGTAGCCATCAGCTGCTCATCATTATCAATAGTACCCTCCTCCTAAGCACTATTAGTATCCTCCTTACCTTAATCAATCGCAACCGCCTCTACAACACAATTATCAAAGTTAGTGAGACCCACATGTTGAACCGACTGAGTTGACACCGATGAATATTCATTTCATCACCTTTATTCGTTCATTTTAGACTTAAATCCCTAGTTAAATGCATGTAAATAGGATTAATTTATGCAAAATAACACTTATATTTATACTATAGAAAGTGTATAAAATATTGCATTTAACGTCAAAACTAAAGAATAAAGGAAGAAAAGAAAAATAAATGAAATACCAAAGATATCAAATGATCCTAAACCCTAGGACTTAGTCAAGAATTGACCTGGTCAACAATGAATAAAGTTGAGGGAGATAAGGGCCAAAAATTGCACAATAAACCCTAGTTTTGTTCCTCAATAAATTCATTTTAGGACCCATTTTACTCTTTATTATTTATACCTTAATTTAATAAACTTTGGCCACGAAACTTGTAGAAAAAATACAAATAAAAATGCAAAATTTATTTCATTTAAAAATAATTCACAGTGTACCCTAGACTCTCAAAATAAAAAACCATAAAGTAAACTTCCAAGACCTATATATTCTCCATAGAAGCTCAAAATTCACCAAATTCACCTCTATTTCTGATAAAACTAAAGTATCTATGAAATAAAATAATTTCATTCAATTTGGAGTTAAGATGTAAAAGCTTTCTTTGCATATTAACTCCAAATTATACTTTAGGTGGAGATCATTGGTGTCCTAGACCACTGCCATAAGTTTGAAGCTGGTGAACACCATCCTGGAAAGAGGACGGTGGATAAAGTGCTTCAATGTGGCCTTTGGTGGCCAACGTTATTCAAGGATGCAAATGATTATGTAAACAAATGTATTGACTATTAGTGAATGGTCGGAAACATCAGCATGCACGAAACAATGCCTCTAAAATTCATTAATATTTTTGACATCTTCGATGCCTGGGGCATTGACTTCATGGGGACATTCCCTAACAGACAAGTACTTGAGTACATCATGCTCATCTTTGACTATATTAATAGATGGGTGGAGGCAATCCCTACCTGAACCGCAGACCGTCGCACGATCTGTCGCTTCATGGAAGATAACATCATCTCACAGTTCAGAATCCCTAAGATTCTTATTTATGAAGGGGGAGCCACTTTATTAACAAGGAGATAAAGAATTTGACCAAAGAATATGACATCAAACATCGTGCTGCAACGCCGTAACACCCGCAGTCAAATGGCTTGGCTTAATGTTCTGATAGGGAGACCGAAACCATACTACAGAAGCTTGTGCATCCGAATCACCAGAATTGGTCACAATTGCTTGATGTGGTTCTTTGGGCATATCGCACTACATATAAGTCTCATCTCAGCATGTCTCCCTACTGTCTGGTTTATGGAAGGCCTTGCCACTTGCCCATGGAATTAATTCACAAATACTTATGGGCATTAAATATGTGCAACCTTGATTCCGAGCGAGGAGAAAAAAATCATAAAGTTTATCTGAATAGATTGCTTGAGTGCTGAGAATACTCATATGGTAGTAGCCAGATGTACAAAGAGAAAGTCAAGTGATGGCATGAAAAACACATCTGTAGGAAGAATTTCGAACAGGGACAAACGGTGTATTTATTTAATGCGAAGTTGAAGATATGCCTAGGAAAACTTAATAAAAAATGGACTGGGCCATTCATTATTAGAATTGTGCATGACAATAGAAGCCTGCTCGTATATGAATTGTCACCTAATTACTCCAATATTTGGTATCTACATGATAAGAAGGATTCCAAGTCATGACTTCTCTATTAGGTCCTTCTACTCAGGAATTCGATTTGAACTTCTTGAACAAGAAACTAATGAAGTAAATAAAGACGAAACACCCGTACCTCTTCAAAGGAGTTCTAGGGTGGTTATGTCGTCTGAAAGGCACAGATTCCATGTGTCATAAGAGTCTGACAATGATCCAACTTCATTTGATGAAGAACTCGCGGATCAAGACATGGATAGATGGATGCTAGCAATGAAGTCTGAAATAGACTACATATACAAGAACGGAATATAGATCCAATAGGATCCACCAAGTGGGGTAAAACCCATTGGGTGTAAATGGATCTTCAAGAGAAAAAGAAGACCTGATGGGAAGGTAGAGACCTTTAAGGCGCGGCTCGTGGCCAAGGGCCACACATAGAGAGAAGGCATCGACTATGATGAGACATTATCTCCTGTGTCTATGCTTAAATCCATTAGAGCGCTGCTCGCTATAGCTACATATCTTTACCACGACATCTGGAAGATAGATACCAAGATGACATTCCTCAATGTATACATCGAAGAGGATATCTATATGGAATAACCCCAGAGCTTCATAATTTAGGAAGGCAAAATATGCAAGCTGATGAAATCCATCTATGGGATCAAACAAGATTCTTGTAGTTGGAACATCAGATTTGACAAAACCATAGAGTTTTGATTTTGTTCAAAACCCTGATGAACCATATGTGTACAATAAGCTTAGTGGGAGCGCCATTGTGTTCATCATGCTTTGTGTAGATGACATCCTTATCATTGGGAATGATATAGGGATGATGACTATTGTTAAGATTTGGCCATCCCAACCTTCGAGATGAAAGATCTTGGTGAAGTCACTTACATATTGGGTCTGAAGCTGTTTAGAAATAGAAAAAAATATGATATTGGGACTATTACAACATTGGTACATTAGGAAGATATTGGATCATTTTTGTATGGCGAACTCAAAGTCAGGCTTCCTTCCCTTAAGACATGGTATCCACCTATCTAAAGGGATGACTCCACAAAGTGTTAAGGATAAGAAATCCTTGGATTCCCTTACGCACCAGTAGTGCGAAGCCTAATGTACGCCATGATGTGCACAAGGCCAGACATCTAGCATGCAGTGGGAGTGGTAAGTTGTTACCAAGTGTTATGGAGAACAACATTGGGATGTAGTAAAGAACATATTTCTCACATTTATGGCAACAAGTCAATTTGAGGGTTTGTGTTCTTGTTGAACGGTGGTGCTGTGAACTGGAGAAGAAAGAAGCAAGACACTACGTCTGATTCAACAATAGAAGCCAAGTACATTATCGCATTGGATGATGCAAAGGAGGCAGTGTGGTTACGCAAGTTCATCCAGGAACTTGGCATATTTTCCTTTGATACTCCCTTCTCGTTGCTCAGCAATAACATTGGAGCCATAGCTCAGGGGAAGGAACCCTGGGGGCATCAAAGAAGCAAACACATGGAAAGGAAAATACAACATCATTCAGGAGATTCAATAGCATAGTGACAACATCATCACCAAGGTTGCCTCTGCCAACAATGTTAATGATCCCCTTACCAAACATTTACCCCAAAATGTTTTTGATCAGCATGTAAAGAGTGTGGGTTTAAAGATTGTACCTGAATGGTCCTGAGGGCTAGTGGGGTATTGTTAGCTATGTGAGCCCCGGGATAACCATTTATACAATAAATGTTATTGTAATATACTGATATATCAATAAAGATTATTGATTTATTTTCACTCCTTATCTTATATTAAATAAACGACTACACTAGTAAGGTCCCTTCGTATATTGAGGGTTATGGACCATGGCCATCTTGATAATCACTCTTCTATCTAGTATCTACAAGACAAGAAGCATGCCAAGTCACGAGTACTCTGTTGGATCCTTCTGCTCTCAGAATTCTATTTGGAAAAAAGAGTCAAACATGGAGCTATGAATGTGGTAGCAGATCATTTGTCATGATTAGAAAGTTCAGAGACTCCCTTGAGTATTGTATGTATCACTAACACCTTTCTTGATGAATCAATCGTAAGTATCGATTCTCTTCCATGGTATGCCGATATTGTGAATTATCTCATGATCGAGAAAGTTCCACAAGATTGGACTCATGTCAAGATGGATAAATTCCTGTCCGACATCCATTTCTATAAGTGGGAAGATTTATACCTTTACAGGGAAGGCACATACTGCATTTGGAGACGGTGCATTCCTTAGTATGAGTACACCAGTGTCCTCTAGCACTGCCATAAGCTCGAAGAGGAGAACGCCATTCTGTGCATCGTATGGTACCAAAAGTATTCCAGTGTGGCCTCTGGTGACCTACACTATTTAAGGATGCCGCAGCTTATGGGAAAGGTTGCACCGACTATCAGAAATTGGGAGGTACCATTAGATCTAAAGATTCAATGCCACTCAAGTTAATCCAAATTTCACATGTATATGATGCTTGAGGCATTGAATTTATGGGCCCATTTCCTAAAAGTCAAGAATTTGAATTCACCATGCTTGTTGTGGATTACGTGAGTCGATGGGTGGTGGTAGTCCCCACTCGTTTTGCTGCTAGTTGTATGGTTTGTTGCTTTCTCAAGGACAACTTTATCTCGTAGTTAGGGATTCTCAAGATTCTTATTTTAAATAGAGGAAGCTGTTTTGTGAAAAAGGTAGTCAGAAAGCTCATGAAGGAGTACGACATTGAACATTGTGTTGTATCTCCCTACCACCCACAATTAAATGGTTTGGCTGAGTTATCTAACAGGGAGATCAAAACTATTATTTAGAAGCTTGTACAACCAAAAAAGAAGAAATGGTCTCATCTCCTTGATTCCATTCTATGGGCTTATCGAACTGCTAACAAGACTCCATTGGTTATGTCTTCCTATCAGCTTGTTTATGGTAAGCCATGCCATCTTTCTGTTGAGCTAATTCACAAATTACTTTGGCAGTTAACATGTATAACTTGGACTCACAACTTAGTGATTAGAACCACAAGATAGATCTGAACAAACTCATAGAATACTGAGATTATGCATACAACAACAACCTAATGTATAAGGAAAAAGTCAAGAGATGACACGACAAGCATATCAAAAGAAAGACTTACGAGTCAGGATAGAAGGTTTGGTTGTTTGATGCAAATTGAAGCTTTTCTCGGGTAAATTAAAGGGCAAGTGGACATGATCGTTTCTCGTGATGACTATGCGTAACAACGACATCATTCTTATATCAGAGTTGTCATCTGACGTGCAACCATTCGTAGTCAAGGGACAGTTGCTGAATCCCTACAAAGATCATGACACATTCACGTCCGTGGTTAACTCAATTGAAGTGGTATTTCAGGAAGAAAGTGAACAGTCATTGGATTTAGATTCTTGAGCACAAAACACTTTTTCATTTTCGTTCGTTTTCTTTTCCTTTTCTTTTACCTTTCACTCATTCGCCTGTTTATTTACTCGTCCCTTTTATCAATGTTATATTTAGGGTGAATTTGTCATAAGTATAGGCGGTAGGTTAGTGTGTTGGGTGCTCATTCATTTCCTTACTTGTATCCTAACTTGTTGATATTCTATCTATGCTCAGGGAAATTTTACCCTAAGTATAGAGGGAGACAAGTCGAGTCATTGATTTCGTATATTCAAATCCCCGTCCATCCCCCCTTGGTGTACAATCTTCTATACATAGGATTAATTGCTCCAATGTATTAAGGGGATGATCGACTTCTTATTCTTTGATTCTTTAGTTGTTGTAGTATAGTCTCTTCTATACTTAGTACGAGGTATGTCTTCCTTTTCTTGCCAATCTATGAGGACATAGCTCAAGATAAGTAAGGGAGTCGTATATACATTGTTTATACTTTAGTCATAACTCGTTCTTTCGTATTTTAAATAATATGGCTAATATAATGTAAAGTTATACAATTAATAAACTTTTATAAAAATCCTTAAAAAATGCTTTGCATATACTGATTAATAAATTGGGTTAAAACTTATTTGAAAATGGTTGGAAATATTTGAGAAATCTTTTGGAAACGTTTTTGCAAAATGTTTTCAAAACTTCGTAAAAATAAATTTTTGTAAAAAATATTTTTATTTGTTTAAATAAAATTTTTTAAAATTAGTTTACAAATGATTTGGAAAAAGGTTGTAAAAATATTTTTTAAATCTATATGTACTTTTTGAAAATCTTGGAAAAATGATTTTAAAAAGTAATTGTATGTAAAAATTATTTGTAAAAACTATTTACAAAAGAATTTTTCAAAATGCTTGTTAATATTATTTCAAACTATTTTGAGAGCCTTGTATATAATCATATCAAATAAAAATTAGTTACAAATCATGCATAGACAAACCTGTAAATACAATTGACTTATTTATGTATAAATTTCTAGTGTAAATTCTATACTTAATTCTTGTAAATAACATACGCACTCCCATGTAAATATCTGCTCACTATTTCACTAACTATTTTGTTTTTCAAAAAAAATACAAAATCAAAAACCTCAAAAAGTTGCAAATGTTTCCAAAAACTGCATAAAATTTTGCAAAAAGTTTGTGTCAAAAATCCATTAAAAATTCAAAAATAGAAAATGCTTCACAAAAAGATTTTCTCCTTATTGCATATGCATTTTTCTGAATGATTTCAACTATTGAACTAGTCTAATTAAAATTTGAAGATAGGAGCTTGGATATGACCTTAATACAATTAAATTCATAGGAACCTTATAGGAAATGGATTTAAGTATTCTTAGGTTAGCTTGATTTAATTCTTTAAGACCATAATACTTTGTTCACATGCCATGTTGGTAAGCATAAGTAGAATATTTTGAGACACACGCATGACTTTTTATACATTTGATGAATCTCCATTTCATGACCTTTATTCTATCATTTTGGCCTTAAAAACCCTAGTAAATGCATGTAAATACCCTTAATTTGGATAAATTAACATTCATGCATTGTTGTATAATACTGTATAAAATATTATTTTAATGCTAAACTTATAGAATAAAGAAAAGAAAAGAAAAAGAAAAATATATTAAACATATTTTATGACCCTAACCCCTGAGACCTAGGCATCTTGATGACTAGTCGACAAGGAATAAAGTAGGGGGAGATAATTGCCCAAAATACAATAAAAATCCCTATTAATAATTCATTATTCATTCATTTTTGGGACTATTTTATTTTTTACTTTTATACCTCAAATAAAGAAACTTTGAACATGAATGTTGTAGATAATAAAATATATAAAAATACAAAACTAATTTCATACAAAAATAAAGTATAGAATAAAACTTACACTCAAAATAAATTTCCAAAATCCCAAATTTCCAGACTCATATCTCTCAAATAAAAATCCAAATATATCAAAAGCCACCTCTATCTTATATAACATTTAATGAGCTATTTAATGAAGGTGGTTTCAAATTCTTTGGAGTTAAGGTGTGAAATTAGGTTTTGGACCCCTTATTGTTTTTATAATTTTATATTTTTAAAATTTCGTAAATATTATATATAATATATGTACATATTAAAACTTTAATAACGCAAATAAAACATTTAAATAAAATACTTATATAAAATACATTGGTAAGATACCTATACTTATACCTATTGATATCATACTCCTATTTAATTAAATGTATATAATATATTAGAAAAATATAATAAAACATATTTAAGTATATAAAAATAAGTTTTAAATAATGTACAATAATAAAATAAAATTAAAAAATAAAAAATAAAAGATGCAAAAACATATATAAATATACATATATATTAACCCTAAAAAAATAATTTGTAATTATATACCTCTAAAAATAAATAAAATTCATAATAAAATACTTTATAAAATAAAAAAATTATAACTTAAAAATAATAAAATCATTTATTAATTTTTATCGATTTTTTAAATATTTTCAGGCTTGTTCTTCCTGGTTGGTCAACATGGACCAACCATACGGTAGGGATGGTTGACCTTGGTCAACTTCTCTGACCCACCCTGTAGCCTCTGACACCTGTCACTCCCGCCTCGTTTCTGGATTTTTTGGGGCTCGATTCTTTTACCTTCTTGCGTCAAGCCCTTGACGACTTTTCCTCCTCGTGCATTGATGATTCACACCCAAATCTTTCCTTGGGCTTTGGATCGCTGCAACGCCTACATCATGTCGATCTTCCCCATGCCTTGGTCACCTTTACAAAAACCCCCATCCAATTTTGATCCATTTTTTGAACCCCTTTGATCGAGCTTCGCCTCCCCCCCTCTTGTGATGCGGATAGAGGAGGGTGAAAGCCTCCTCTCCTCCCCTTTTGCGGTAGTTTGGGCAAGGTCGTGGACCGATTTTGCTACCTCTGTCGTACGCCGACATTGAGGTCGATCTCATGTTTCTGGCCACTGAGGTACATTTTTATTTCACTCTTTAGATTAATGTTAGTGCTAGGCTTCATTTTACGTATTTAGATTAACGTTTTATTACTCATATTAGGCGTAATCCCTCCACCCGTAGTTCGCCAGAGCTCAACTTCGATGAAACATTCATTGTGATCCACCTGTGTTTCGCCGCATCCTTTCACCCTTACTATCTTCCCCTCACGTTTCCCTAAACTCCACTCCGCTCACCCAGGTCCTCCTTGGATCTGGAGATCCGTGCCTCCACTCCAACACTCGCCGGAAGCACGACCATCCTTGCGCACCCGCTTCAGTTCCACCTTCTAACTGGACGAGGCAGTTTGCCCTCATCCCTAGATGCTTCCTCATCAAGTTCGAAGGCCCAAGAATTGTTGGAAGATCGTTTTGATCATCACCTGAGGTACTTGGAGTCGTTAGGCATCCTCGACCTCGTGGGCGTGCTCCGATGTCCCCCGGATAGTTTTGAGGTCTCTAGTTGCTAAGGAACCATGCCCGGAATAATTTTGGATAATTTATGGCTTTGTAGAGGGTCGGAGGGATGAGATTCGAGCGATTGAAGGAGGCACAGGTGCCAGCTCTTCCCTGTTCTTCTAGGGGTATACTTCTGATGAATCTGTGATTCATCACTCTAAAAGTTGAAAATAGAGATTTATTCCCGAGTAAATAGCTGCATATTTCCACTTATATTGCATAAGTAGCATTCACGCATGCATTGATAACATCTGCATTTTAGCATTCATATTTGCATAAAATAAGAAGCCAAATTCACTTGTAAATATTCACCTGTATATTAGCTAAAATACCCTATTTGTATATATTTTATACTAACTTTGAATCCAATAAAACCATCTCAATTATGTATATATTACTAACACTAATAAAGAAAAAATATCAAAAAATACTAACTTGTAAAATTGACCAATAAAACCTGAATCCAAGTTGAAGACCTTAGACCTTAAAATACACATATCTCTCTCAAACAACCTCCGAATAAGGTCTACTCACTTTTAAAGTAATATACATTCAGAGACATTCGAAACAAGACCAATTTCATTTAAATCGGAGCTCGTATGCAAAACTTGGGTTTTGGGCCCCTTTTGTACATTGTACATAATGACCGTTTTACCCCTGTATTTTATCTTTTTATTTTCTTAATTATTAAAAATCCAAAAAAATTAGATTAATTTGTAAATATTCTTCTCATATTTTCTTCATTTTTCTTTTTATATTTTCTCATATTGAAAAATGACAAAAAAATTACAAAAGGAAAAATGTGGTATTTTATACCTATAAGGTACCGCCCAAAAATACGTTTTTGTACAGATGATTTCCTTTGATTTTCGGCCCTTCACAAAAGTTGTAGATCTCGTCGAGACGAGCAACTTTCGTGTTGACCACTTTTTGATTTAATCCCTTTTATTATTTCTTTTCTATTTTTGTTTACATTTAATTTTTGATTTTTCTAGGAGCGACATGTGGCAGCTCCTGGAGCCGCCACATGTCACCCCTCATTTTCTTTATTTTCGAATTTATTTTATTATTTTCGGATTTATTTTTATTATTATTTTTTTATTATTATTTTAATTATTTTAAGTAGCCTACTATATTACTCTATTATTTCATTTCTTTTAATCCCCTTTTTACCTCTTCTCCATTCTTTTCCCCCACTCCAAGCCACATCTTCTCCACTTCCTCCACCATTTTCTCCACTCTCTCCATCTCTTCTCTAACTCCCTCTTCCTCTTTATATTCTCATCTCCCTCTCCATTCTTTTTCATCCTCCATTTCGTATTCCAACGAAAAGAGAGCGAGCTTGGAGTGTTTCCGTCGGTGACAGCGACCTAGCATCATCCTCGAGCAACGACCTCTCCACGGCGAGATCCGAGGTGGTATTAACCACTTCGTCGCAGTCATCCTTCGCAGGAGGCTGCTCAAGCTTCGGAGGCCGCCATCTCCTTGAAGCGACGATCATCGGAGTCGAAGATATTCTCCTCCTCCACAGGCGACAACATCCACCCGTCATAGGTAAATCTCTCTACTTTTCCTCATCAATTTTTATCTAACATTTTTGTTTCTTGTTGATCAACATCACAATCATCACATTACAATTTCACCATCATTTTATTCAAACATTCACAAACCACACACACAAACTCATTTCATTTTTTCACCACTATTTTTACCACATCCAGATCACAACAATCACCACACCATAATCAACATCATATTTTTCCCATCAAATCATTTTCATCAATCACCACTTTTTTCATGTTAAAAAAATATAAATACAAAAAAAAGTGCAAAAGAAAACAACAAAAAAAATAAACAGGAGCTTCCGGCGCCGCACGACCACGCTCTAACCTGCAGCCACCTGCGGCACTGTGGTCCGCCGCGCCTCCAAGGGCGCGCTCCAGGACCTTCCATCCAGCGAGTAGCCGCCGCTCCCGGCCACCATTCCAGCCCTTCTCCGCACACAGCCGCACATGGAGCAACAGCTACCCGCGCGCCCCAATGTCAGCAGGTGCGCCACCGTCCAGCCCTCACCGTAACGCCTCCTCGCCGGTCGCAGTCGCGCGACCAACCGTCCGCCCACGAGCGCGCCACCCCGCCTCAGGGAGCCCCGTGCCCGCCTTCGCGCCGCCCAAGCGACGCCCCACCGCAGCAGTCTTCCAGGTGCGCCGCCACGCCAGGCCGCGCTCCCGCTCGCCTCCGCCTACGCGCGTGCGGCGGCCGCCCCTCCAGGCCGCGCGTCGCTCCGCGCTACAGCCACCTCGCCCCGTGCGCCGCACCCCTCTGCCTTGTCGCCACCCCTCGGCCCCCTCCTCCATCTGCACCGCCCTGCCGACACCGCCAGCCACGCGTCCTCCGCCTTGCGCCCGCGAGTGCGCCGTCCGCCTTCAGCCACCAAGGTCGCTGCGCCGTCCCTCGCGCCGCCCCGCCTCCTCGCGTGACGCCCTTGGCCGCCGCCCCCGTTGCCTCGTGCCCTAGCGTGGGGAGAAAGAAAAGGTCCTGTTGTTATTTTATTTTTGTGAAAATTGCAGTTGCATTCCTTTCAGTTTCAGTAATTACAAAAGTGCCCATAGGCACAGTTGTTTGTTTATTAATTCATTTTTAGTTTTGCATAGATACCCCTGACTTTGAACATTGATTTGGACAGTAGTTTTACCTCATTTTCAATCACAAAAATAGCATTTTGTAGAGAAAGTAATCCTTTATCCCCTGTCCATTTAATTGTATTTTTGTGAGCATCTGATATTTTATTAAAAATCAGAGATCAAAAATCAAAGATATTTTGCCCTTTTACACTCTGAAATTTGCATATAGTCATTTATTACTCCAAAAATTACGAAAATTTTGTGAATGATGTCTTTTAGTGTGCATTAATTACTGTCCAAGCTTCATCAAAATTGGAGTTATCGTTTGCATAAAATAAATTGTAGAGTGCTTTCTGTAGTTGATTTTTAATTAATTCCACGAATAATATTTTTGAAAAATTTCAATTCTCCTGGATTCAGTATTAAAATATCTATTTAAGATAAATCAATCTTTGGATAATTTGACTTCTGGATTTATTAGGAATTAAATACCCACAGTCGCTCTATTTTCAGGAAAATATTCCTAAAAAAATTAAAAAGTGTCAGAAAATTACAAAACAATTAATGTAGCTCAATTTCATCATATTTAACTTCCAGTAAATGTTTCATAATTTTTGCTTATCATTTGCACGAAAAATTGCATAAAAACCCCAAAAAAGTTTGTATTTTTCATTTGCGCATTTTTAACCCAAAAATTCCAAAAAAATACATGTGCATTCATTGTTGGATTAGGTTCTTAGGAAAATTATAACTTCGTCGATTTGAATTAATTTGACATTAAAATTAAATTTGGCTAAGTCGCTTATTTTCTTATTAACCTAATTCATCCGCATTTGTGCATTGGCATTTTTATTGCATAAAAAAATACCAAAAAAATCCCACTCGGAAAAAGACAATCTAATCCCTCTAACTTGATCCTGAGTTGTTCCTTTGCCTCCTTGAGTCGACCCTAGGGCTTGCCCGAGCTAAATAAACATCAAATCGCACATAATTTCATTCGACGATTAATCGAGCTGTGCGGTTATTTTTGATCGATCGCGGATCTATCCGACTACAACGCACTAGTCAATCATACGACAGAAAAGGGTAGATTTCTGCTCCGTCAAATGGCGTCATTACCAGGGAGGCAAACGGCTTAGGATCACTTTAGAAAATTAGATTTAGGTTTTCCAATCACTCGGGTAGTCTGATCCCCGTACCACCTTGTAATTGTTCTATTTTTTCAATTAATTTTCTATTTATTTTTTTAATTTTTTATCTCTCTGACATTTTTATCTTTTTGTGTGAGGGCCCGGTGGACTTGGAGCGGCTTTCTTGAAGTCGACGCATCTCGAAGTGCATCGGAGGCCGACTATTCGTGGATCAAGTCGGCTGTTGAGACGCCAGAAGGATTTTTCATTTTTTTTACTTGTAAAAATTTTCTGCATTTACAGCGGTTCCCGTTTGGGTTCTTGCGTGTGTAAACATAGTGGAACCGTGTCCCTGTCTGCTGTGTGGTTTGAATTTTAGACTAAGCTTGCACTAGCGGCTCCTTGAGCCACTCTAGGATTTGCTTGTGCTCGTAATTATTTAGGACCACACATTGCACGTAAAAGACGCACTTAGACCTCAGATCTAGTCAAATCAAATTCGTTCTTCACTCGCTAATAGAACTGCATGTCTAGGAGCGGCTTTTCTCGTTTGTATTTGCATATAGTGTAAAAGATCTCAATTCTGTTCTGCATCCTGCATAAAAGCGAAGGGATCACTGTAAGTATTCTCTACTCAGCATACGCATCATAGTTTTTAACTTGCATCGGCTTTTCTCGATTTCCCCCTCTGATTTTCACATTTAAATTAAAAAGGAAATTGGGACTAGACGATAGGCGTGCTATGTGGTTGACTAACAAAGTGATAACTTAACTTAAAACCGGGACTGCTAAACATTATTGACAAAAAAATCAATAAAATTGGAAAATTGTTTGCGGGAGATTAATCCCCGACCTTGTTTTCAGGCTGAGTGAGGATACTTGAGTGTGTGTGAACACCTTAAGGCAGAGCCCAAATCCTCGCCTTCCATATCACGCTCCAACTGATCCTAGAAAATATCACAAGTCGAATAATTTCAGATTCACTGACTAGTACCAAGTAGCCTCCGCCTGTCTCAGGTAGATAGGGGCGAAATTGCGGTACTTTATGACAAGCTGCCAGTAACCCCCCGGGGTGAAGTTCTTTCCTTGTCAGCCTCCGCCTGCTTGCAGGTAGATAGGGGTGTAGTCTTTGAATCCATCGACTTGGGATAGGAGCGAAGAAAGGAAGGACTGGCGGTATCTTAGGCGACAGGTTAAACAGGGAAGACGCATCCGGATCTGATCCAACTTCCCTATAGGTCGCGTAATCCTTGCTATCTTGCTTGAAAATCACACTTAAAATATACAAGATTAATTGGACTCGGTTTCGGGTCCTTCATCGTGTTGAGTGTGAACTCAGGGTTTGCTCTTGCATTTGTCTTTGAGTCTGTCTGTGTGTGTTATCCTGTGTAATTGCACATTTTCTACCTCCATCTGCTTACAATTATCCTTTCCTCTTCAAAGATGTCGGGATATTGGTCCCCAAACACTGTGACCTCTGGTCAATCCTCCTCGACCATATACCGTTCATCTTCGCCTTCTCATTCTTCCATGTATCCTCCCCCATCCACGGGAGATCATTACCTGTGGTCGGCTCCACCTCATCCTGATTATGAAGTCAGAACTTCGACTGACTTTTCCACTTCTTCGCATTTCTCATCTACTCCATATTCTAACACTCCGGATCCACTTCCATCTTGGGCTGACTGTACCTACTCTCGAGAGCTTGCAGGAATGAAAGAATTGAATGAAGAGCAAGCCACTGCTGAGATAGATGATTGGCAAAATTATATGCCCCCACATAATTCATTCTCACCTCAAGTAGGGACCATACCACCAGTTACATATACACATCCCGACTTGACCTTAGGGTATAACTTGGTTGATCAAACAACTCGAATGGAGAGGTCTGCACATCATGATTTCCCAGACTTGATTGACTTTAGTGATCAAGATTCCATTAACCAGGCTTCATTCGGAGAGCCTATACACTCACAATATTGGACTCATGAGATAGACTTATCAGTCCCCATTTCATCATATGAGGCTCCGACCAGTATTTGCCATTTGGATGGTCCATACTCGACCCAGCATTACATGCCGGAGTCTAGGTATGTTGAGTATGAGACCCCAACATCTCAGCAGTCTCCTCCAATTGAGCAAAACTCTCCCATGATTTTTCATGAGAACATTTTGGAGGATGGCATCTCTAGACTTATTAAGAAAAATGAATCATTTGGTAACGAGTTGAGAGATGTCATGGATATATTGCACTCAATTTCTTCCATCTTGGGAATGATAGTGGAAAAGGAAGTAAGTAGATCTGATGTTGAAAACCAAGCAAGCATTAGGAAAGCCACACCTTTTGTACAACTGGAGTCCATTCTACCTCCCTCTATTACTAACCACTTACCCTCCAATCCAGAGTCTGATCATTCATCTATCCAAAACACCAAAAAAATTGAAAAACCAAAAAATCACATAAAAATTGAAAATGAAAAAGACCTAAAAAATTGGATCCTGCCCTAAGGGAAGCACTCGATGAAGAACTGATTTTTAATCTTCCCTTAATAAAGGCCATAGATCACTTTCCCGACCTCAAACGATTTGTGAGAAATAAATTGATGCCCAAGAGGTCGGGTAATAAGAGGACAAGGACTGAAAGACATATAGTGTCTATGGCCACCTCCTTGGTGATGGGGAGAAAGACCAAGAGCCGCAGAGTGAAGCGGTTGCCCCGAGTTGAATGTGAAATCAAAGACACCATCTTTACCCATGCAAGAATCGATGAAGACTCACCGATAAATATCCTCCCGACCTCTGTGTTTGACAAGCTCAAACTCAGGCCACTTAGGAAGTCAAGAGAGATCGTTCAGCTGGCTGAGCGATCCATCAAACGGTCGAGAGGAAATATTTCAGTCATCGTTACTTTCCAAGGTGCTCTACTTCAGGTGGACTTCACGATCATTGACATCGAGCAACGAGGAGAGATTTCCCAGTCTCCGATCATTCTTGGGAAGTCGTTCTTAGCCTTGGCTAAGGCGAATATAGATTGCGAGACTCGGGAAATCGATTTTACAGCATTGGGAGCGCTTCGACCTCATCCATTCTTTGATAAACTTTACTCTAAGGTGACCTGCACATCCGCTGACAGTCATGACCATCGAGAGATAGATGAGTCCCACCTCTCTGCTACGCCTGAGAAACCGACTGTCCAGACGACCGTTGGATCAGAGACTCCCCACACATCCACTTCATCAACTGCTTGCACCACCACTATGACAGCTTCTAAGGAGGACTCGTGATAAGAAGCTATCATTAAGTCAGACACGACCTTTGTGAATTGCCTTGATCATTTCGATGATCCGACACAAGAGCCCAATAATGCCAAGCCGACTGAGACCACTGAAACCTTCTCGAGACATGTGCTGACCCTTTAGGAATATTACAATCTTTATGATGACTCGTCTGATGAGGAACCCATAGTCAGCACCACACCACGACCCGGACCTTCTAAGGAAACAACCCAGACAAAATTGACTCCACTTAAAAACACGGTTGCTCCCTCTTCTAGTCGGCTATCTAGTGAGAGGAAGTCGAGAATTGATTCCTCAAGGTGTTCCCCCAAACCTCTCAAGGCGCGTCGCTCTCCACTCCCTCTCAATGATTCAGGTTCTAGAAAACCGACTAAGAAAATTTCCTTCAACACACCAGAGAAGGAATTTTCGGAAGAGTCCTCATCTGGTCCAGATAAGGTGATTTATATGAGTGAGCTCAGTTCGGCTGTTCTTAAGCCTTATCTAAGGAAGCATCCATGTGTCGACCCTCATTGGAAGATCCCTACATCTCACTATTATTCATCTGAGGACGATTCCGACAGCGACACATATGTATATTATCCACCTCCTCGCGTCCGCAAGAAGGTTCGTCACAAACCTTCTTAATCCTTGTATATTCTCACTCTTTCTTGTACATACATTCTCTCCCTCCCTCCCCAGTGATTCGAATCACTAGCCCCGGTTCCATATCATCTCATGACTACACTTAGGATAACCAGATCCTAAGTATAGGGGGGAGAGTGACCCGAGTCTTTCACTATGCAGTGTACATCCTCCAGATCACATCGGTCCTCATAATCCCTCCTGTCCTATACTTAGGCTGACTAGAGCCTAAGTATAGGGGGGACCGATGCCCGCAGTGTATATATTCATCCATTTCCCCTCTTTTCCTCGTCCGCCCCATTTCTGATCTTCTTCTACACTTAGGCTGCCAGAGCCTAAGTATAAGGGGGCAGGACGACTTCTATACTTTTTGTTATTTTAGCTCTCCTACGCTTAGCCCGAGCTATGTCTTTTTAGTCGCTTTTGTGCTCTAAGGACATAGCACACGCTAAGTATAGGGGGGCATGTATATATTACATATATACTTACCCATAGCTCGTACTTTTGCATATTTTCGCGTATTTTTGATTATATTTTGCAATAATTATGGGTGGGTAAAAATCGGAAAATTTTTTTTTTGTATACTTGTATAATACTTGTAAACTTTTTGTAAAATTTAAAATAATAATAAAATTTTGTATACTGGTATAATATGTACTATATGTATAATACTTGTATTAAAAGTTGTAAAATTCTTGTAAAACAAACTTTTGTAAAAGTTGTTGTCAAACAGGATGTATATCAAAAAAAAATCGTGTATACTACAAATTGTATCAACTAAAAATTGTTGTAAATAATAAAAAATTATTGTATACTAAAAAAATAATAAAATAAAAATAGGCTTCTTATTTACTCTTGCATATCTTTGCATCTAAAAAGAAAAGAAAAAGAGTCTTGCATTTTCATAGCATGACATCCCATCTCATCTGCATACTTTGCATATGCAAAGTGAAAAGTTAGTGGGTTCTGAACCATGTTATGAGTAGATATTGAGGATGGACTTGATTTGACCTTAATCCACATAATTTCAGAGGAACCTTATAGGAACTGGAGTTAAGAGTTCTAAGGTCAAGTGACTTAATTCTTTGAGTCCGCAAGTCTATGTTCACATGTCATCTTGATAAGTCTAAATAGAATATCTCGTGCACACGCAGGATTCTTTTAGATAATGACCTAACTTGAACAAGCGCAATGCACGTAGCTCTTCACTGATGAGGTGGTGAGGAGGTAGAATCCTTTAGCTTGGAGTAGCACACAGGTGGAAACATCCGTCCTCCTCTAGGGAGGGTAGTGCATCTCAACCTAGTCTGGTGGTGTTGACATCTAAGGACGGGATGCTGTGGGTTGCAATAATGCTTCAAAAGAGGGATAGTCTACTGTCTCAAGAGGAAAAACGCATGATGTAAATGCTGCACCTTGTATATAGTTCAAAAAATGAAGAAGAAGAAATGCGAGAACTCCAAAAAAATCAGACAGGTCCAAAAAAAAGAAAAAAGAAAAAAAACCTGTCGGAGTATGTATATTAGCAAAGAAAATGCAGCTGGATGACTTGACTACACTGGTCAGGCATCCCGGGATAGGTAGCTACACTGGCTACCGTCCATTCTTTTCTCCACCCCCTCCTCTTGAGCTGGTCGCACTTGAACTTAGAAGGGAATACCCCGCTCCTCGAGGAAAGAGTCACTGGACCGGGTTCTTGAGTTACCTTGTTAGAAGAGGCTGTTTCTGAGCCATTTCTTATGTGGAGAGTTACATTTCACTTACACAGTACAAGTAAGAATCATAGTCATAAAAAATTTGCGTTTGAGGATTTGTTCTGACCTGACTGTTGAGGCGTCTTGAATAGAAGACTTGTGGAACTTGAAGTCTGTTAGGTCTTAAGATCAGGTCCCAATAAGGTTCTACCACACAATTAATCCAAAGATCGAGTCAAGCTCCATTTTCAACTTTTGTTCATGAACTTGGTACGAACCCAAAATCATTTCACTCTTGCATTTCATTTAGTTGCTCGGGGGCGAGCAAGGTTTAAGTATAGGGGGTTGATGAATCTGTGATTCATCACTCTAAAAGTTGAAAATAGAGCTTTGTTCCCGAGTAAATAGCTGCATATTTCCACTTATATTGCATAAGTAGCATTCACGCATGCATTGATAACATCTGCATTTTAGCATTCATATTTGCATAAAATAAGAAGCCAAATTCACTTGTAAATATTCACCTGTATATTAGCTAAAATACCCTATTTGTATATATTTTATACTAACTCCGAATCCAATAAAACCAACTCCACTATGTATATATTACTAACACTAATAAAGAAAAAATATCAAAAAATACTAACTTGTAAAATTGACCAATAAAACCAGAATCCAAGTTGAAGACCTTAGACCTTAAAATACGCATATCTCTCTCATACAACCTCCGAATAGGGTCTACTCACATTTAAAGTAATAAACATTCAGAGACCTTCGAAACAAGACCAATTTCATTCAAATCGGAGCTCGTATGCAAAACTTGGGTTTTGGGCCCCTTTTGTTCATTGTACATAATGACCATTTTACCCCTGTATTTTATCTTTTTATTTTCTTAATTATTAAAAATCCAATAAAATTTTATTAAGTTGTAAATATTCTTCTCATATTTTCTTTATTTTTATTTTTATATTTTCTCATATTGAAAAATGACAAAAAAATTACAAAAGGAAAAATGTGGTATTTTATACCTATAAGGTACCGCCCAAAAATATGTTTTTGTACAGATGATTTCCTTTGATTTTCATCCCTTCACGAAAGTTGTAAATCTCGTCGAGGCGAGCAACTTTCGTGTTGACCACTTTTTGATTTAATCCCTTTTATTATTTCTTTTTGATTTTTATTTACATTTAATTTTTGATTTTTCTAGGAGCGACATGTGGCAGCTCCTGGAGCCGCCACATGTCACCCCTTATTTTCTTTATTTTCGAATTTATTTTATTATTTTCGGATTTATTTTTATTATTATTTATTATTATTATTTTAATTATTTTAAGTAGCCTACTATATTACTCTATTATTTCATTTCTTTTAATCCCCTTTTTACCTCTTCTCCTTTCTTTTCCCCCACTCCAAGCCACATCTTCTCCACTTCCTCCACCATTTTCTCCACTCTCTCAATCTCTTCTCTAACTCCCTCTTCCTCTTTATATTCTCATCTCCCTCTCCATTCTTTTTCATCCGCCATTTCATATTCCAACGAAAAGAGAGCGAGCTTGGAGTGTTTCCGTCGGTGACAGCGAGCTAGCATCATCCTCGAGCAATGACCTCTCCACGGCAAGATCCGAGGTGGTATTAACCACTTCGTCGCAGTCATCCTTCGTAGGAAGCTGCTCAAGCTTCGGAGGCCGTCATCTCCTTGAAGCGACGATCATCGGAGTCGAAGATATTCTCCTCCTCCACAGGCGACAACATCCACCCGTCACAAGTAAATCTCTCTACTTTTCCTCATCAATTTTTATCTAACATTTTTGTTTCTTGTTGATCAACATCGCAATCATCACATTACAATTTCACCATCATTTTATTCAATCATTCACAAACCACACGCACAAACTCATTTCATTTTTTCACCACTATTTTTACCACATCTAGATCACAACAATCACCACACCACAATCAACATCATATTTTTCCCATCAAATCATTTTCATAAATCAGCACTTTTTTCCTGTTAAAAAAAATATAAATACAAAAAAAATTGCAAAAGAAAACAACAAAAAAAAATAAACAGGAGCTTCCGGCGCCGCACGACCACGCTCCAGCCCGTAGCCACCTGCGGCACCGTGGTCCGCCGCGCCTCCAAGGCCGCGCTCCAGGACCTTCCATCCAACGAGCAGCCGCCACGCCCGGCCACCATTCCATGCCTTCTCCGCGCACAGCCGCACATGGTGCAGCAGCTACCCGCGCGCCCCGCTGTCAGCAGGTGCGCCACCGTCCAGCCCTCAACGTAACGCCTCCTCGCCGGTCGCAGTCGCGCGACCAACCGTCCGCCCACGAGCGCGCCACCCCGCCTCAGGGAGCCCCGTGCCCGCCTTCGCGTCGCCCAAGCGACGCCCCACCGCAGCAGTCTTCCAGGTGCGCCGCCACGCCAGGCCGCGCTCCCGCTCGCCTCCGCCTACGCACGTGCGGTGGCCGCCCCTCCAGGACGCACACCGCTCGACGCTACAGCCACCTCGCCCCGTGCACCGCGCCCCTCTGCCGTGTCGCCGCCCCTCGGCCCCCTCCTCCATCTGCACTGCCCTGCCGACACCGCCAGCCATGCGTCCTCCGCCTCGCGCCCGCGAGTGCGCCGTCTGCCTTCAGCCACCAAGGTCGTTGCGCTGTCCCTCGCATCGCCCCGCCTCCTCGCGTGACGCCCTTGGCCGCCGCCCCCGTTGCCTCGTACCCTAGTGTGGGGAGAAAGAAAAGGTCCTGTTGTTATTTTATTTTTGTGAAAATTGCAGTTGCATTCCTTTCAGTTTCAGTAATTACAAAAGTGCCCATAGGCACAGTTGGTTGTTTATTAATTCATTTTCAGTTTTGCATAGATACCCCTGACTTTGAACATTGATTTGGACAGTAGTTTTACCTCATTTTCAATCACAAAAATAGCATTTTGTAGAGAAAGTAATCCTTTATCCCCTGTCCATTTAATTGTATTCTTGTGAGCATCTGATATTTTATTAAAAAGCAGAGACTGAAAATCAAAGATATTTTACCCATTTAAGCTCTGAAATTCGCACGTATTCATTTATTGCTCCAAAAATTGTGAAAAAATTGTAAATGATGTATTTAAGTGTGGTTTAATTACTATCCAAGTTTATCAAAATTGGAATTGTCGTTTGCATAAAATAAATTGTAGAGTGATTTCAGTAATTGATTTTTAATTAATTCCACGAATAATATTTTTGAGAAATTTCAAATCTCCTGAATTCTTTATTGAAATATATGTTTGATATAAATCAATCTCTGGATAATTTGATTTCGTGGATTTATTAGGAATTAAATACTCGTTATTGCTCTGATTTCATTAAAAAAAGCATAAAAAAAATCAAAAAGTGTCAGAAAATTCCAAAAATATTAGTGTAGCTTCATTTCATCATGTTTAACTTCCAGTAAATTTTTCATAATTCTTTCATACTATTTGCATGAAAAATTGCATAAAAACCCTAAAAAAGATTGTATTTTTCATTAGTGCATTTTACATCCAAAAATTCCAAAAAAAATTCATTTTGCATTAATCATTGAATTAGATTTACAGGAAAAATACAATATGGTCATTTTGGATTGATTTAACTTTAAAATTAAATTTGGCTAAGTTGTTGATTTTCTTAATAACCTAGTTCAACCGCATTTGTGGATTGGCATTTTTATCGCATAAAAAAAACCAAAAAAAAACCACTAAGAAAACCACAATCTAATTCATCTAACTTGATCCCGAGTTGTTCCTTTGCCTCCTTGAGTCGACACTGTGGCTTGCCCAGGCTAAATAAACATAAAACGACGCGTTAATTCATTCAACGATTTAATCGAGCCGTGCGGTTATTTTTGACCGATCGCGGATCTATCCGACTGCAACGCACTAGTCAATTAAACGACATTAAAAGGGTAGATTTCCGCTCCGTCAACTTCATCATTCGATCAAGAGCCGTGTGCCAGTTTTGCCAACTGCCACCGAATCCCATTGAGCCTCCATCATTAGGTATTACACCTTTGAAGAATATTGGATAATCCTCAAGCGCATCACGGAAGCATGAGCATCGTTTCGAATATGACGAGGAATGGCTAGTCGCACTAGTTAATCTATGCAGCGGAATTTAAAATTTTTTCATGCGACGAAACCACATGATCCAAGAACACTTTTCAGATTATTTCCTCTAAACCACAAACAAGCAATACGATTACCACTTGAAGCGTGGTTGTGATCGAGTCTCTAAACGAAGAGACCTCCTGTCTCAAGTCCGATTCGACAGAGGAGACGCTTGCGAGCATGTTGATGAAACACGTGCTCCTCGCAATCCTTATTGATGATCCAAGCATCGAATCTCCTGATCTCGACACACGAGATCTAACGTCTTCTTCACGAGCGAGGTGCACCGAACAAGACGGATATCCACAAGCAAACGATCGGGCAGCATAACGACGACGTTGCGATGATGGAGAACCTCTTTAGGGCACCCTTGGTGGACGTCCACATGAGAGAAGAAGAGAGGGCATGTAGAGAGAGAAAGTGAGAGAGAGACTTATGTTCTCATTGTGTATAAAGAAGAGCAAAGGGGTGCCTCTCCTTTTATAATATATTGGGATCCATGGATCTAAATCCATGGGCAACACAAATCCAATGGCTCTCATTAATTTGTATTTCTTTTAATGGCCAAGATTAGTGTTGGTAAAAACCAACAACAATAAATTTAATTTAGATTAAATATATATTGATAAATCAATATGATTTAATCCCAAAATTAAATCAACTAACATTGGAGATAATGGAAAGGAGGCTCCTCCCTTCCATATAGGAAGAGCGGATAACCACCCTTTCCTTTAAGGATTGGTGGCCGTCCCCCCTCTCCTATCAGGAAAGGGGGAATCTCAATGCAATCTCAAGATTGCAAGATTCCATATGTATCCAATTATTTACAATAACAATTGTTGTAAATTATTCTACGAAATAATTCATAATGATTTTGTGAATATTACAATCTTGCCATTGGAAATTTGTGAATCACATTCACAACCCAAAATAAAATTTAAATTACATTTTCAATTTAATGTCCAATGTGAATCCAATTCACATCAATATTTAATTAACAAATGTAAATTACAAATAGCTCTCTCTTATATATTATAAATCACATTTATAATATACATTATTAATATGGATATTTCTATCCACATTTTTCATATCCATGATAATTAAATCACATTTAATCATCTTGGATCTCTTATTCTCATGTTCCCCAATAATATGAATCACATTCACATTATTCACATCTTTGATAATTATATCACATTTAATTATCAAAGATAACACCTTTTTATAATATGAATCAAATTCATATTATTCACGATAACTAAATCACATTCAACTATCAATTTTCTCAATGCTCAGATACATAATATCAACAATGAAATTATCCAAAACCCTATCATGGATAATGCGCTTTCTCCACGAATACTTGGAGATAAGGACAGGGCGATTGTATTGTTTCACGTATAGTGACTTGGATATTGTGATCACATCTATAATCCATATCTCGGGCCTCCCATCGATGCTTGATTAAATCAAGACCGCAAATCTAATCTTCTCATTGCATCTGAATCACATTCAGATCAATATCCAATATTTAGACCACGATCAGATTACTTCTCTACTGAGAGGAGTCACTAAAATCCAGACCCGTTTCATCACTCCGTAGGAATGGAAGCGTCATGATTATACAATCGTTTATGATCACATGACCCTCAGGTATTCCCAATACATGTACATCCTGCATACTGGAAGACCCAGAATAAACTTGAAGTATAAGATCAATTTTACACTGTCTACTTCAGGGTTTTATCATTAAGTTTCTCATTTGACTATTGGGAGTTGGTATCGATCATATACTTTCCAAAAGCATATATCATAGCCAGGTGTTGATCATATACTTTCCAAAAGTATATATCAAACCTATAAATTTAGTCAAGCTTCCAAAGCGAGGCGACCGTGCATGGAATTTGGTTCTCCCCAATATCTCATGAGTGAGCTCATGTCTTCCGGTTCAGTAATTGGACCAGTATGGTCCCTTTGAGAGATCATATTACTCATTTGCCCTTATATGCACACTAGCGCGTTGGTGTATAGACCTTGATTAGGTCATCAACCTATTGGTATGCCAAATGTACATACTCAGACATATAGTTGAAGGATATGGTTAGATCCTCAAGCGCATCACGGAAGCGTGAGCATCGTATCGAATACGACGAGGAGCGACTAGTCGGACTAGTTGCTCGATGCAGCGGAATTTAAAAAATTTTCTCACGACGAAACCACATGATCCAAGAACACTTCTCGGATCGTTTCGTCTAAACCACAAACAAGTAATAGGATTACCTCTTGAAGCGTGGTTGCGATCGAGTCTCTAAACGGAGAGACCTCCTGTCTCAAGTCCGATCCGACGGAGGAGATGCTTGCGAGCGCGGGGATGAACTGTGTGCTTCTCGCAATCCATGTTGACGATCCAAGCGGCGGATCTCCTGATCTCGACACACGAGATCCGACTTCTTCTTCACGAGCGAGGCGCACCGAAGGAGACGGAGATCCACGAGCAGAAGAACAGGCAGCATAACGACGATGCCGCGGCGACGGAGAACCTCTCCATGGCATCCATGGTGGACGGCCATGAGAGGGAGAGAGAGAGGGCTGACCTCTAGAAAGAAAGAGAGAGAGAGAGTTTGCTTCTCAAGCATTGTGTGTAAAGAGAGAGCATGGGTATGCCTCTCTATTTATAGGGTTTTGGGATCCATGGATCTCAATCCATGTGACATATAAAATCAATGGATGAGATTGATTTATGTCAATCCAATGGTCAAGATTGTTGTTGGTAAAAACCAACAACCTGTGATTTATTTTGATAAAAATATATTTGATAAATCAAATAAATATTAATACCATATTAAATCAATCAAATAAGGAGAGAGGAATAGAGAGAGATCAACCTTCCTCTTTGGAAGGGGGGGACGGCCACCAATTTCACAAGGAAATTGGTGCCGCCCCCCTCTTTCCAAAAGGGAGGGCAATCTCATGGCAATCCATGAGATTGCACATATCCTTGAATTTCTCTCTACTTATTTTCCAACAACAATTTGTTGGTATTTTAATTCACCAAAATAATTCTCAATTAATTTTGGGAATATTGCAATCATGACATTGGAATATTGTGAATCAAATTCACAACCCAAAACAAAATGTAATTTACATTTTCAATTAATTAAACAATGTGTATCCAATACACATTAATAATTAATCTACTAATATAAATTATATTTAACTCTCTCTAATACATTATAAATCACATTTATAATATATTATGAATAATTGGATATTACTATCCACATTATTCTTATCCTTGATAATTAAATCATATTTAATCATCTTGGATCTCTTTATCTCATGTGTTCAAATAATATGAATCACATTCACATTATTCACATCTTTGATAATTAAATCACATTTAATTATCTAAGATAACTCTCCTTATAATATGAATCAAATTCATATTATTCATGATAATTAAATCACATTTAATTATCCATTTTCTCAATGCTCGGATACATATATCAATAATAGAATTATCCATGAACTCTTTCAAGGATAATGCGCTTTCTCCACGAATACTTGGAGATAAGGACACGGCGATTGTATTGTTCCACGTATAGTGACATGGATATTGAGATCACATCTCAAATCCAGATCTCGGGCCTCCCATAGATGCTTGATTAAATCAAGACCGTAAATCTAATCTTCTCATTGAATCTGAATCACATTCAGATTAATGTCCAACATTTGGACTAAGATTAGATTACTTCTCTATTGAGAGGAGTCACTAAAATCCAGACCTGTTTCATCACTCCCTAGGAATGGAAGCGTCATGGTTATACAACCGTTTATGATCACATCACCCTCAGGCATTCCCAATACCTGTACATCATGCATACTGGAAGACTCAGAATAAACCCGAAGTATTAGATCAACTTTATACTGTCTACTTCAGGGTTTTATCAGTAAGTTTCTCATTCGATCATTGGGAGTCGGTATCGATCATATACTTTCCAAAAGCATATATCATACCTAGGTCTTGATCATATACTTTCCAAAAGTATATATCAAACCTACAAATTCAGTCAAGCTTCCAAAGCGAGACGATCGTGCGCACGGAATTTGATTCTTCCCAATATCTCATGAGTGAGCTCATGTCTTCCGGTTCAGTAGTGAACCTGTATGATCCCTTTGAGAGATCGTATTACTCATATGCCCTTATATGCACACCAGCGCGCCGGTGTATAGACCTTGATTAGGTCATCAACCTATTGGTCTGCCAAATGTACATACTCAGACATATAGTAACACATCTGTCTCCGGTCAGAGGATGTGTGCCTATATCATGACAGCATATGATATAGGACTTTGGTTATCTCGATCTCGTTAAGTCAACTCTTTGACCTAACTAATCTGACACTTCCGAATCTCTATTCCTATGCAGAGGACCTGCATCAAGAAGTCGGTCAGATATCAGCCTAACTGAGAAAGGATTGCCATCTCCTACTCAGGCTGGAGATCATCTCTTAATAATCATTTGACGGTGCTTGATGAGTCCTCAATCTAACTCATTAGATATTCATCTAAGCACCAGCCTCTATGATTCAATAATTGAATCAACAGCTGTATGATCATTAAGATGGCCATGGTACATAACCCTAATTGTACTAAGGGACCTATTATGCAAACTATTTAATCTTTATTCCAGATTAAGGAGTGAATTGCAATAACATTTATTGCATAATGGCTCGCCGTGGGCTCGCATGTCCAACAATCTCCCACTAGCCCAAAGAGCCATTAATGGGCTAATCATTGAAACCCACACTCATGTGACAATCATAGGCTATTTAGAAAATAGCTAGGTAAGCTGATCAGTCACTCCGTTCCCAAGAGACTACGCCAAGTCCTTTTACGGCACTTGCATATCTCCTAGTAACAGTGCTCGCATCCAATGCGAATGTTGCATCTCATGCAATCGATACTCAATTTTGTTGGTTATAGTGTCCTTGACACTACATCTTATTAATTATCATAACCAGTATTCCCATAATCCTTATTAGAATACCTTCATTCCTGGAGATCTCTATCTCCTAAGGTATCTACAGTTAAGACCATTATAGATCACTATCTACAAGATCTTAAACTTTTGAAGATAAGACTTTGAGATCACTATCTCCAAGTTTTATCATCTTTGAAGATATTATTATTACTGCAATCAAGTGTTTTATCTCCATAGCAGGATTAGTAACAGTTTACTACTCCCACTGCATGATAGACATCTGGTTCTTGTACACATCTAGAATACATTCAGCTTCTCATAACTGATGCACAAGTGCAAGCAGTTCTAGCATTCACTTCCTCAACTCTTTGAGGTGCTATCCCTCTAGACAGGTCACTACCACATCTTAAGGGAAGGAAGCTTTTCTTGGAATTGTCCAGAAAATGGAATAAGTCCAAGGTGTACTACTAATGCGACAGTCCCAATACCCTCTTCTCTTTGCTTCTGAACGACTTCAGAATTAAGATCTAAGAGGTATCCTTGAAATCGTATCTCAAGGTATGGAACAACCAAATTATAAAACACTTATCATTTATTCTTATATGATTAGAATAATATCTACATTAAGCATGATGAACACAATGGCACTCCCACTAAGCTTCACAAGGTTCATCAAGATTTTATCTGAAATCATAACATTTATAATTTTATTAAATCTTATGTTCCAACTACAAGAAACTTATTTGAGTCCAAAGATGGAGTTCTTCAGCTAGCACACCTTGCTTTCCTCAACCATGAAGCCCTGGGGCTACTTCATATGAATATCCTCAAAGAGGCATTCATAGAGGAATGCAATCTTGAATCAGACCATGAAGATGTCATAGACAAGTTGTGTAGCTATAGTTAGCAATATTCTGATGGGTTAAAGCAAGGTCACTGGAGAGCAAGTCTTATCGCAAGCGATGCCTTCTCTTCGGTGTGTAGCTCATGGCTACGAACCGTGCTTTGAAGGTCTATACCTTCTCATCAAGTTCCCTCTTTCTCTTGAAGATCCATTTACACCTTAATGGGTCTGACCCATATAGGTGGATCCTCGAGGGTCCATATACAACACTTGTATATGAAGTCTACATTAGACTTTTATTGCTAACATCCATCTTTCCATGTCATGATCCTCAGGAGCTTCATCACATGAAGTCCGATCATTTTCAGATTTAACTGACACATGGAATCCATCCTCAAACTTATTTGAAGAGGTATTAATGTTTCATCTTTAATTATCTATTTTAATTTCCGATTTCAGGAGCCTCATTATCTTTTCAAGATTAAATGAGTTCCTTTACTTCATTTTTATCTTGATTCTCAAGAGAGTCATCCTATAAGAATCATATTATCAAAGATGAGATCTTTTAAGAATCTCAAGGTCATAAAGTAGGTATCTAATACCATCCTTTATTTTCCTAATGAAGTAGCACTCTCGGGTGCTAGATTCCAGCTTACCAGCTTGGGACCTTATTAAGTGTATAATGTAGTCTCTACCACATATTCCTGGAAACTAAGAGATAATTATGCTAAGATTAATCATTGATCAAATCATGTCACACATGATCAATTGCATCTCCCTACAACTCTATTGAGTTAAGGCTTATTAGGAGGGGTGAGATAGAAATGATATTCACATCTCCATAAGGTATTCCTTGAATTCATCTAATAGGTACAAGCTACCTTGATTAGATCAAATTCATTTCATCTTCCTTCAAACTTTGGTTCTAAACCAAAATTGTGAAATCTTTGAACATTTCAAAGTTTTCTAAGTGAAGAGAAGAAATTTCATATCATAAATAATCATTAATAGATATCACATATCCATAATGTTTATTCTGATATAGATGATTCACATACATCAATATGTATGAGATCTTGAATACCTTAACATCTTACACCATTCTAAAAAGAAGGGTGTATTGGACATTCTACTTTGAATATGGTATTCATAAGTATGCAAGTTTTGAAATTTTAGACATTCTAAAGTTTCATCTCTTACTTGTCCATTGATCTCATCAACAGACATATATCCAAAACATTATGTCAGATCATTGTTAAATGATCTTTATCCTCCTATTGATCTTTAAAGGTTTAATTTTCAGTATTAGAAATCTTAATGAACTATTCATTAATTTTCTAATTTAATAGAGTCCACTAGATTTTAGATTACCATCTGAAATATTTCCATCATAACTCTTTATGATAGATTTATTACAGAACTCATGTTTATATCAAACAATTTAGAAATAAACAATGAGTGTATTCTAATATCTAGGTCATAGAGACATTCTCTAAGACTAAGGGCTCCCACTGAAAATATGAAGTCTATTGATCTCATGGAAACTGTTGCAACACTTGCATCACTTTCAACATGGATGATCAATAAACCTTAAGATCAAATTTCTAATATTCTAATACATATGCAACCAATTGCAAGTGTTATTAGAAGATTGAGATACAATTATTAGACTTTACCTTATCAAATAAGTAAGTCAATTTCAATGATTATATGTAGATTATACTGATGCTCCATCTGAATCCTTTTCTAAGGATTCTAGACAGACTTGATAGTCATACTATCAACACATCAACTTATTGCAGCATTGGCATTCATCCAACTCTTTGGATGTCATATGGAAGTCACAGAAGTACAGTCAACTATTTGATTATACTTCTTGCTTGAGTCCAACCCATGCTTCCACTGCGCTTCCTTTATCTATAAACAACCATTGCTTAAGATTAAGGATCTCTTATGTTTAAAATAAAAAAATTCAATATAAGAGTATTTCAACATTTATACAAGCTTCACCCAATTCATACAATATGAATATTATGAAGCTTCATGAATGACTAGAGTATAGATAGTAGAATGATGACACTCATCATCTACATCCATCTAAACTCTTAAAACATAGGTTCAGGTAGGTATTCAAATAATTTGAATACATCATCTCTTATAGAGCTACCATTCTGCATGATGTAGAGAACCACATCATTCATGATTAAATGTCGAGAGCACATATGTATGCCAGAATATCTTTATTGATTTTATAAGGATTAATTTGATAATTACGATCATCATCGACATGTCACTTCAAAAGTACATTCGATAAGATCAAGACTTATAGAGACATACAAACCCTAGGGTTTTAGTCCTATTGTCTTATTTAATTATCACTTCTCATTATTATGAGGAAACTTGCATATTGCAACCACATACATTATGTGTCCAACTGCAATTATAATATCTGGATCAAGGGTCCAATCCATGATATTCTACTGGTTATTAATGAGTATAACATTGAGTGGGTTTAATGAAGGATTATCTGAAATAAGTAATTTGCATAAGGGTATATATTTATATATATACATGTTTTACTTTGAATTAGGAATTTTATATCAAAGTTGTCTTGCCATGTCAACAATGAAAGTTCATTCCCTTAATCACTTTCAATGTAAGAGATATACTTACCATTATATCTCAGCAAGATCTGGGATCTCCTCTTTATCTTTGTTACATCCCAATAATATGAGAAACTGCAACTCCAATAAAGAGAAGCGGGAACACATTCCGCCTTGTAAGTCCAACTTGCATTTCCCAATTCGGTCTTTAACACCCGGGCCCACCACCCCTAAGGTGATGTTGACCCGTCGTTAATTGAACCAACTGTCAACAGGAATAGAACTCGCTATGCGCAATCCAATATCGCCCCAATAATATGAGGATCCGATATTGGGGTCACTACGCATACGGCCTTACTCTTTCGAGAAGCAAAGAGTCCGATCCAGATGTGCTTGCATATAGGAGCTGTCACTTCGTACAGGCGTCTCCTATATACAATCCCTGGCGACGGAAACCCTTCGCCTTGACGGGAGACCATGGATGTCACTTATGTGATCCTCCACCTCTTATTCAAATTTAATTAATTACTATGAATCACATTCATATAATTAATTCTTCAAAGGGAATTATTAACTCTAATCATATCAGAGTATTCTTAATTGGACATAATTAACTTAATCATATTAAAATAATTATCAATCCAATTCAATCAATCAAACTTAATTTTATGCTTGAATATATATGATATTATTCTCAAAGTACGTATTAATTCGTATTTTAATAATTAGAAAAATACATCATAATCCCTCGGACATTATCCCGGCCCTACCCGCTGTCATGGCCAGTACCGACGGGAGTGGGGCGGACCACATACGTTGCAACCCGCTGACCCACCGATCCCCGACTAGACACCATATCCGCCTCGGGAAAGGATAATGCCAAATTGATTATTTTGTACTTGAGATGATCATCGGTTCTTCAACCGAAATTATACCATATAGTAATCAAAACAATTTTGATTTTAAGGAAATTTGCTAGGCAAATTCCCAAGTCCTATTCAAGCAAGAAGTTTGATGATTGTAATTCCAATTATGGTTTAGATCAAATCTAATCAACTAATTGGTTGGGGTCAAGTCAATTAAGGAAATAATCATTCTCTAATATTTCACAAATATTTTTCATAATTATTTCTCGAAATTAACAATTAATTCCATTAATTGACAATCACATGGTTCTTGATTAGGAAAGCAATTTCAGCAGTGACCCCTACTTACTAAAATTGGCATATCTCAATCATATTAAATCCAAATTAAGCAAAGTCAATTTCTAAAGTTTGCTAATTTGATTTAGGACAGAACCTAAGTGATGTTTCACGCATTTCGAGGCAATTCTAAACAGTAATTAACATTTTAATCACGTTCAGATTCACAGTTCCCGCAACAGTGCATACATGTTCATTAAAACGACCATATCTCGAGCATACGAAATCCGATTTACGCAAACTCAGATCCTATGGTTTCCTTATTTAATGGGGAACATAATCCAAGTATAAAATTCGTGTTTAAACAATTTAAACAGTGCCGAATTTATTTACTAAACAGATCTGCGAAATCAAATGCGATGAAAACTTTCGCGACCTTAGCGAACCCAAGTCGTCCTTGGTTAACGAATCACTATTCGAAACCATCGACCTGGCTCTGATACCACTTGAAGGATATGGTTAGATCCTCAAGCGCATCACGGAAGCGTGAGCGTCGTATCGAATACGACGAGGAGCGACTAGTCGGACTAGTTGCTCGATGCAGCGGAATTTAAAAAATTTTCTCACGACGAAACCACATGATCCAAGAACACTTCTCGGATCGTTTCGTCTAAACCACAAACAAGTAATAGGATTACCTCTTGAAGCGTGGTTGCGATCGAGTCTCTAAACGAAGAGACCTCCTGTCTCAAGTCCGATCCGACGGAGGAGACGCTTGCGAGCGCGGGGATGAACCGCGTGCTTCTCGCAATCCATGTTGACGATCTCCTGATCTCGACACATGAGATCCGACTTCTTCTTCATGAGCGAGGCGCACCGAAGGAGACGGAGATCCACGAGCAGAAGAACGGGCAGCATAACGACGATGCCGCGGCGACGGAGAACCTCTCCATGACATCCATGGTGGACGGCCATGAGAGGGAGAGAGAGAGGGCTGACCTCTAGAAAGAAAGAGAGAGAGAGAGAGTTTGCTTCTCAAGCATTGTGTGTAAAGAGAGATCATGGGTATGCCTCTCTATTTATAGGGTTTTGGGATCCATGGATCTCAATCCATGTGACATATAAAATCAATGGATGAGATTGATTTATGTCAATCCAATGGTCAAGATTGTTGTTGGTAAAAACCAACAATGTTGGTATTTTAATTCACCAAAATAATTCTCAATTAATTTTGGGAATATTGCAATCTTGACATTGGAATATTGTGAATCAAATTCACAACCCAAAACAAAATGTAATTTACATTTTCAATTAATTAAACAATGTGTATCCAATACACATTAATAATTAATCTACTAATATAAATTATATTTAACTCTCTCTAATACATTATAAATCACATTTATAATATATTATGAATAATTGGATATTACTATCCACATTATTCTTATCCTTGATAATTAAATCATATTTAATCATCTTGGATCTCTTTATCTCATGTGTTCAAATAATATGAATCACATTCACATTATTCACATCTTTGATAATTAAATCACATTTAATTATCTAAGATAACTCTCCTTATAAGTTGATTCATATTATTCATGATAATTAAATCACATTTAATTATCCATTTTCTCAATGCTCGGATACATATATCAACAATAGAATTATCCATGAACTCTTTCAAGGATAATGCGCTTTCTCCGCGAATACTTGGAGATAAGGACAGGGAGATTGTATTGTTCCACGTATAGTGACATGGATATTGAGATCACATCTCAAATCCAGATCTCGGGCCTCCCATAGATGCTTGATTAAATCAAGACCGCAAATCTAATCTTCTCATTGAATCTGAATCACATTCAGATTAATGTCCAACATTTGGACTAAGATTAGATTACTTCTCTACTGAGAGGAGTCACTAAAATCCAGACCTGTTTCATCACTCCCTAGGAATGGAAGCGTCATGGTTATACAACCGTTTATGATCACATCACCCTCAGGCATTCCCAATACCTGTACATCCTGCATACTGGAAGACTCAGAATAAACCCGAAGTGTTAGATCAACTTTATACTGTCTACTTCAGGGTTTTATCAGTAAGTTTCTCATTCGATCATTGGGAGTCGGAATCGATTATATACTTTCCAAAAGCATATATCATACCTAGGTCTTGATCATATACTTTCCAAAAGTATAGATCAAACCTACAAATTCAGTCAAGCTTCCAAAGCGAGACGACCGTGCGCACGGAATTTGATTCTTCCCAATATCTCATGAGTGAGCTCATGTCTTCCGGTTCAGTAGTGAACCTGTATGATCCCTTTGAGAGATTGTATTACTTATATGCCCTTATATGCACACCAGCGCGCCGGTGTATAGACCTTGATTAGGTCATCAACCTATTGGTCTGCCAAATGTACATACTCAGACATATAGTAACACATCTGTCTCCGGTCAGAGGATGTGTGCCTATATCATGACAGCATATGATATAGGACTTTGGTTATCTCGATCTCGTTAAGTCAACTCTTTGACCTAACTAATCTGACACTTCCGAATCTCTATTCCTATGCAGAGGACCTACATCAAGAAGTCGGTCAGATATCAGCCTAACTGAGAAAGGATTGCCATATCCTACTCAGGCTGGAGATCATCTCTTAATAATCATTTGACGGTGCTTGATGAGTCCTCAATCTAACTCATTAGATATTCATCTAAGCACCAGCCTCTATGATTCAATAATTGAATCAACAGGTGTATGATCATTAAGATGGCCATGGTACATAACCCTAATTGTACTAAGGGACCTATTATGCAAACTATTTACTCTTTATTCCAGATTAAGGAGTGAATTGCAATAACATTTATTGCATAATGGCTCGTCGTGGGCTCGCATGTCCAACAATAGTAACATATTTGTCTTCGATCAGAGGATGTGTGCCAATATCATGACAGCATACGTCATAGGACTTTGGTTATCTCGATCTTCTTAAGTCAACTCTTTGACCTAACTAATCAGTCACCTCCGAATCTCTATTCCAATGCAGAGGACTTGCATCAAGAGGTCAGTCTGATATCAGCCTATGTGAGAAAGGATTGCCATCTCCTACTCAGGCTGGAGATCATCTCTTAATAATCATTTGACGGTGCTCGATGAGTCCTCAATCTAACTCTTTAGATATTCATCCAAGCACCAGTCTCTATGATTCAATAATTGAATCAACAACTGTATGATCATTAAGATGGACATGGTACATAACCCTAATTGTACTAAGGGACCTATTATGCAAATTATTTATTCTTCATTCATATCAGGGAATGATATTCACAATAACATTTATCGCATAATGGCATGTCGTGGGCTCGCATGTCCAACAATCTCCCACTAGCCAAAAGAGCCATTAATGGGCTAATCATTTAAACCCACACTCATGTGACAATCATATGTTATTTAGAAAATAGCTAGGTAAGTTGATCAATCACTCTATTCCCGAGAGACTATGCCAAGTCCTTTTTCGGCACTTGCATACCCCCTAGTAACAGTTTTCACATCCAATGCGAATACTGAATCTTTATGCAACCAATACTCAATATTGTCAGTTATAGTGTCTTGACACTACATCTTAATAATTATTATGACTAGTATTCCTATAATCCTTATCAGAATACATTTATTCTTGGTGATCTCTATCTCCTAAGGTGTCTATAGTTAAGACCCTTATAGATCACTATCTACAAGGTCTTAAACTTTTGAAGATAAGACTTTGAGATCACTATCTCTGAGTTTCATTATCTATGAAGATATTATTATTACTGCTATCAAGTGTTTAATCACCATAGCAGGATCAATAACTGTTTACTACTCCCATTGCATGGCAGACAGCTGGCTTTTGTACACATCTAGCATACAGCCGGATTCTCGAAAGTGATGCACAAGGGCAAGCAGTTTTTAGTATTCATATCCTCAACTCTTTGAGGTGTTATTCCTTTAGATAGGTCAATACCATATCTTGAGGGAAAGAATCCTTTCTTTGAATTTTCCATGGAAATGTTCAAGGTATACCATTAATGTGACGGTCCCATTACCCTCTTTTCTTTGCTTCTGAACAACTTCAAAACTAAGATCTAAGAGGTATCCTTGAGATCATATCTCAAGGTATGGAATAACCAGATTATAAAACACTTATTATTATCATCCTTAGGTCATTCCAAATGATTACGATATCTACATTTAGCACGATGAACACAATGGCACTTCCACTAAGCTTCACATGGTTTATCAAGTAACTATCTGAAACCATAACATATATGATTTCATCAAATCCAATATTCCAACTACAAGAAGCTTATTTGAGTCCATAGATGGAGTTCTCTAGCTTGCACACCTTGCTTTCCCCAACCATGAAGCCCTGGGGCTACTTCATGTGAATATCCTCAGAGAGGTATTCATAGAGGAATGCAATCTTGACTTACATAGTGAAGATGTCATAGTCAAGTTGTGTAGCTATGGTTAGCAATATTCTGATGGGTTAAGGCAAGGTCACTGGAGAGAAAGTCTCGTTGCAAGCGATGTCTTCTCTTCGGTGTGCAGCTCATCGCCACGAATCTTGCTTTGAAGGTCTCTACCTTTTTAATCATGTTTCCTCTTTCTCTTGAAGATCCATTTACACCTTAATGGTTCTTACCCATATAGGTGGATCCTCGAGACTCCATATACAACACTTGTATATGAAGTCTACTTTAGACTTTATTGCTAACATCCATCTTTCCATGCTATGATCTTCAGAAGCTTCATCACATGAAGTCAGATCATTGTCAGATTCAACTGACACATGGAATCCATCTTCAAACTTATTTAAAGAGGTATTAGTGTTTCATCTTTAATTGTCCTTTTAGTTTCCAATTTTAGGAGCCTCATTATCTTTTCAAGACTAAATGAATTCCTTTACTTCATTTTCATCTTGATTCTCAAGAGAGTCATCCTATAAGAATCATATTCTCAAAGATGAGATCTTTTAAGAATCTCAAGATCATAAAGAAGGTATCCAATACCAACATTTATTTTCCTAATGAAGTAGCACTTTCAAGTGCTAAAATCCAGCGTACTTGCTTGGAACCTTATTAAGGATATATATTGTAGTATCTACTACATATATACCTGGAAACTTATAGGTAATTATGCTAAAAATCATTATTTATCAAATCATGTCATACATGATCCGATTGTATCTCCCTACAACTCTCTTCGGTTTAGGCTTATTAAGAGGAGTGAGATAAGAATAATATTCTTTTCTCTATAAGGTATTCCATGCATTCATCTAATAGGTATTGACTACCTAGATTAGATTAAATTCATTTAATCTTCCTTCAAACTTTGGTTCTAAACCAAACTTGTGAAATCTTTGAAAATTTCAAAGTTTTCTAAGTGAAGAGAAGAAATCTCATATCACAAATAATCATCAATAGATATCATATATCCATAATGTTTATTCTGATATAGATGATTCACATACATCAATATGCATAAGATCTTGAATACCTTGACATCTTATACCAATCCAAGGAAGGGTGTATTGGACATTTTTACTTTTGAATACAATATTCACAAGTATGTAAGATTTGAACCTTTAGACAATCTAAAGTTTCATCTCTCACTAGTCTCTTGATCACATCAACAGACAAATGTCCAAAGCTTGATGCCAGATCATTGTCAAATGATCTTCATGCTCCTATTGATCTTTTAAGATTTAATTTCAGTATTAGAAATGTTAATGAACCATTCATTAATTTTATAATTTAGAAGAGTCCACAAAATTTTAGATTACTATCTGAAATATCTCCATCATAACTCTTTATGATAGGTCTATTACAGAATACATGTTTATTTCCAATATTTAAAAATAAACAATGAGTGTATTCTAATATCTAGGTCATATAGACAATCTCTAGACTAAGGGCTCTCCAACTAAAAATAACAAGTCCATCTATCCAATAGATATTGTTGCAACAATTGCATCAATATCCATGTGGATGACTATTAAACCTTAAAATCAAATTTTATAGTCTTCTAATACATATGCAACCAATTACAAGTGTTACTAGAAGAATGAGATACAAATATTCGAATTTTAATCTTATCTAATAAGAAAATCAATTTCAATGATGACATGTAGATTATTCTGATGTACTATCTGATTCCTTCTCTAAGGATTCTAGATAGATTTGACAGTCATACTATCAACACATCAACTTATTGCAGTATTGGCATTTATCCAACTCTTTGTATTTCATATGGAAGTCATAGAAGTACAATCAACTCTTTGACTTTCATTCTCACATGGGTCAGACCCACGCTTCCACTGTGCTCCCTTCGTCTATAAACAACCATTGCTCAAGACAAAGGTTCTCTTATGTTGAAATAAAAAATTTCAATATAAGAGTATTTTCAACATTTATACATGTTTCATTCGATTCATACAATATGAATAATATGAATTACTAGAGTATAGACAGTATAATGATGAAACTCATCGTATCTACAACCATCTAAACTCTTAAAACATTGGTTCAGATAGGTACTCAAACAATTTGAATACAACATCTCTTATAGAGCCACCATTCTGTGTGATACAGAGAACCATGCCATTCATGATTAAATGTCGAGAGCACATATAATGCCAGAACATCTTCTTAGAATTTTATAAGGATTATTTGACAATTACGATCATCATTGACATGTCACTTTCAAAGTACATTCAATGAGAGATCAAGATTATAGAGACATAGAAACCCTAGGGTTGTTGTCATATTGTCAATTTAATTGTCATTCCTCATTATTATGAGGAAAATTGCACATTACAACCACATATATTATGTGCCCAACTGCAAGTACAATATCTTGATTATGGATCCAATCGATGATATTTTACTGGTTATTATTGAGTATAGTATTGAGTGGGTCTAATGAAGATTTACCTGAAATAAGAAATTTGCATAAATATATTTAAATATATATATACACACATTTTACTTTGATTTAGAAATTTTTATATCAAAGTTGTCTTGCCTTGTCAACACTGAAAGTTCATTCCCTTGATCACTTTCAATGTAAGACATATACTTACGATTATATCTCAAGCAAGATCTGGGATCTCCTTCCTTATCTTTGTTACATCCCAATAATATGAGAATCTGTAACTCAGATAAAAAGAAGCGAGAACACATTCAACCTTGCAAGTCCAACATGCATTCCCAATTCGATCTTTAACACCTGGGCCCACCACCCCTAAGGTGATGTTGACCCATCGTTAATTGAACCAACCGTTAACAGGAATAGTACTCGCTATGCGCAATCCGCCACAATAATATGAGGATCCGATATTGGGGTCACTACGCACACGGCCTTATTCTTCCGAGAAGCAAAGAGCCCGATCCAGATGCGCTTGCATACAGAAGCTGTCACTTCGAACTGGCGTCTCCTATATGCAATCCCTGGCGATTGAAAACCTTCGCCTTGACGGAAGACCATGGATGTCACTTATGTGATCCTCCACCACATATTCAAATTTTAATTAATTATCATGAATCAAATTCATATAATTAATTCTTCCAAGGGAAATACACATCTATTCATAATAGGGTATTTTAATTGGATATAATTAATTCAATCTCATTAAATCAATTATCAATCTAATTCAATCAACAAACTTGATTGGTTTTACTTGAATAAATATATGGTATTATCTCAGATTGCGTATTAATTCGAATTTTATAACTAGAAAAATACTCCTTGATTTCTCCGGCATTATCGAGTCCCTACCCGCTGTAATGGCCAGTACCGACGGGAGTAGGACAGACAGCAACCGATGCAACCTGCTACCCCAACGCTCCCCGACTAGACACCATATCCACCTCAGGAAAGGATAATGCCAAATAGATCAATGTGTACTTGAGATGATCATCGGTTCTTCAATCGAAATTATACCATATAGTAATAATCAAAATAATTTTGATTATAAGGAAATTTGCTAGACAAATCTCCAATCCTATTCAAACAAGTTGTTTGCTGATTAAGTTTCCAATTATGATCTAGATAAAATCTAATCAATTTATTGGTTGAGGTTAAGTCAATTAAGGAAATAATCATCATTAAATATTTCTCAAATATTTTCCTTAATTATTTCATGAAATTAACAATTAATTTCACTAATTGACAATCACATGGTTCTTGATTAGGAATGTAATTTCAACAGTGACCCCTACTCACTAAATTTAACATATCTCAATCAATTCAAATAGAAATTAGAAAAAACCTAAGTGATATTTCATGCATTTCTAGGCGGATCAAAACAGTAATTAACTCATTAATCATGTTAAGATTCGCAGTTCATGCAACAGTGAATACATGTTCATTAAAATGACCATATATCGAGCAAACGGAATCCAAATTACGTAAACCTAGATCCTATGGTTTCCTTATTTAATGGGGAACAAAATCCAATTTTTATTTTCGTGTTTTAAACAATTTAAACTGTGCCAAAAATAATAATTAAACAAAGATGCAAAAATGAAATGCGACAAAAAACCTTCGCAACCTTAACGAACCCAAGTCGTCCTAGGATTACGGATCGTATCCAAAACCTCAGACCAAAGGATCTGATACCACTTGAAGGATATTGGATAATACTCAAGCGCATCATGGAAGCGTGAGTGTCGTATCGAATACGACGAGGAACGACTAGTCGCACTAGTTGTTCTATGCAGCGGAATTTAAAAGTTTTTCATGCGACGAAACCCCACATGATCCAAGAACACTTCTCGGATTGTTTCGTCTAAACCAAAAACAAGCAATAGGATTACCTCTTAAATCGTGGTTGTGATCGAGTCTCTAAATGAAGAGACCTCGTGTCTCAAGTCCGATCCGACGGAGGAGACGCTTGCAAGCGTGTTGATGAAACACGTGCTCCTCGCAATCCTTGTTGCTGATCTAAGAGGCGAATCTCCTGATCTCGATACACAAGATCTGGTATCTTCTTCATGGGTGAGGCACACCGAAGGAGACTGAAATCCATGAGCAAATGATCGGCAGCATAACGACGACGCTGCGGTGATGGAGAACCTGTCTAGAGTACCCATGGTGGATGGCCACATGAGAGAAGAAGAGAGGGCGTGTAAAGAGATAGAGAGAGAGACTTATGTTCTCATTGTGTGTAAAGAAGAGCAAAGGGGTGCCTCTCCTTTTATAATATTTTGGGATCCATGGATCTCAATCCATGGGCAACACAAATCCAATGGCTCTCATTGATTTGTGTTTCTTTCAATGGAACAGATTTGTGTTGGTAAAAACCAACAATAATAAATTTAATTTAGATTAAATATATATTGATAAATCAATATGCTTTAATCCTAAAATTAAATCAACTAACATTTGAGATAATGGAAAGGAGGCTCCTCGCTTCCATATAGGAAGAGTGGACGGCCACCCTTTCCTTTAGGGATTGGTGGCCATCCCCCCTCTCCTATTAGGAAAGGGGGAATCTCAATGCAATCTCAAGATTGCATGATTCTACATGTATCCAATTATTTACAACTATAATAGTTGTAAATTATTCTATAACATAATACATAATCATTTTGTGAATATTGCAATCTTGCTATTAAAAATTTGTGAATCACATTCACAACCCAAAAAAAAATATAAATTACATTTTCAATTTAATGTCCAATGTGAATTTAATCCGCATTAACATTTAATTAACAATTGTAAATTACAAATAGCTCTCTCTTATGTATTATAAATCACATTTACAATATATGTGATTAATATGGATATTCTATCCACATTATTCATATCCATGATAATTAAATCACATTTAATCATCTTGGATCTATTATTCTCATGTGCCCCAATAATATGAATCACATCCACATTATTCACATCTTTTACAATTAAATCACATTTAATTATCTAAAAAAACTCCTTTTTATAATATGAATCAAATTCATATTATTCATGATAATTAAATCACATTCAATTATTAATTTTCTCAATGCTCGGATACATAATATCAACAATGAAATTATCTGGAACCTTTTCATCGATAATACACTTTTTCCACGAATACATGGAGATAAGGACGGGGCGATTGTATTATTCCACGTATAGTGACTTGGATATTGAGATCACATCTCAAATCCAGATCTCGGGCCTCCCATAGATGCTTGATTAAATCATGATCGCAAATCTAATCTTCTCATTTCATCTGAATCACATTAAGATCAATGTCCGATATTTGGACCAAGATCAGATTACTTCTCTACTGAGAGGAGTCACTAACATCTAGACCCGTTTCATCACTCCCTAGGAATGGAAGCGTCATGGTTATACAATCGTTTATGATGACATCACCCTTAGGTATTCCTGATACCTATACTTCCTGCATACTGGAAGACCCAGAATAAACCTTAAGTATAAGATCAATTTTACACTGTCTACTTCAGGGTTTTATCATTAGGTTTCTCATTTGACTATTGGGAGTTGGTATAGATCATATACTTTCCAAACGCATATATCATACCCAGGTGTTGATCATATACTTTCCAAAAGTATATATCAAACCTACTAATTCAGTCAAGCTTCCAAAGCGAGGCGACCGCGCATGAAATTTGGTTCTCCCAAATATCTCATGAGTGAGCTCATGTCTTCCGGTTCAGTAACTGGACCTATGTGATTCCTTTGAGAGATTGTATTACCTATATGCCCTTATATGCACACCAGCACGTTGGTGTATAGATCTTGATTAGGTCATCAACCTATTGGTCTGCCAAAAGTATATACTCAGACATATAGTAACACGTTTGTCTTCGATCAAAGGATGTGTGCCTATTTCGTGACAGCATACGTCATAGGACTTTGGTTATATCGATCATGTTAAGTCAACTCTTTGACCTAACGAATCAGACACCTCTGAATCTCTATTCCTATGAAGAGGACATGCATCAAGATGTCGGTCAGATATCAGCCTATGTGAGAAAGGATTGCCATCTCCTACTCAGGCAGGAGATCATCTCTTAATAATCTTTTAACAGTGCTCGATGAGTCCCCAATCTAACTCTTTAGATATTCATCCAAGCACCAGCCTCTATGATTTAATAATTGAATCAACACCTGTATGATCATTAAGATGGCCATGGTACATAACCATAATTGTATTACGGGACCTATTATGCAAATTATTTATTCTTCATTTCAGATCAGGGGATGATATTCGCAATAACATTTATTGCATAATGGCTCGTCGTGGGCTCGCATGTCCAACAACCTTCTCATCCCATGTAGCTTGCAGGGGGATTCTTAGCTACACCGGTTGAGCTCCCAGGGATACGTGACTACACTAGCCATAGTCAATTCTCTTCTTTCCCTTTCTTCTTGAGCTGATTGAACTTGAACTTAGAAGGGAATACACAACTCCTCGAGGAAAGCGCTGCTAGACTTAGGTATTAGAGTTACCTTGTTGAGGGAGGTTATTTCTTTATCATTTTTGAGGTGGGGATCTATATATCACTTACACAGTATAAGGAAGGATACATGGTCATTAGAGTTTGCATATGAAGACTTGTTCTGATATGGATTGTTGAGGAGTCTTGACCATAGAATGTGGAACTTAGAGGCTATTGAGTCTTAATCCTAGATCCAAATAAGGTTCCAACAAACATATAATCCAAAGGTCTTACTAAGCTCCATACTTCAATTTAATGAAGATAAGTTTAGTAATCAACCTTGTTTCTCCTTCTTTTTCTTTTTATTCTTTTCACTTCTTTTTCAAATAAGTGTTTGCAAGTGAACTAGCAAAGGTAAAGTATAGGGGGTGATGAATCCATGATTCTCACTCTTCATTCTTTTATTTTAGCTATTTATCTTACCAAAGCATTATGTATAAACTTGTAAAAACAATAACTTTGCATTCAACATGGATTTGTTAATATTGCATAATATGCATGTTTTTATGCAAAAATAAAAGAATAAAGGAAAAAGAAAAAAAGAAGGAGGTATTTAGAATAAATATAGAGTGACCCGAACCCCAGGAGAAGGTCAAGTCTTGGCTTTGTCGAAAAATAAAATAAGTAGAGAGAGATAGGTTTTAATTTGTGTCGTGCATAATACTTATACTTGTACTTATTATGTATATATTAATTTTTGACCAAATTATTTTTCTACTTCCTTGTATATATTTCAAAAAATAATATAAAAATGAAATAAAATGAGAAAAATGAAAATAAAAGTCTCCACTCATTGTATAAAACACATGTAATTACATTATACCCTCTATTTATTATGTATCATTAAATAATTCATAAAAATAAAATAAAAATTATTTTATACTCCTAAAAATATGTTGTAAAAAAATGAAATACAAAATAGGGGTATTTTTGTAAAAATAACAAAATAAAATACTTGTACATAATAATAGGTATATTATATTTGTATATAATACTATAGATTGTGTATACACTAATTTTTTTCATAAAAATAATTTAAAATCAAAGAAAAATAGTTTAAAAAATATTAAACATTTATTTATTTTATACACTTTTTATTTTGAATTCATTTACTAATTTTTAATGAATTTATAAGTATTTTGCAAAATCGAATTTTTTGATTGGTCCAGGAAGGATTGTTGGCTCCGGTCAATGCCCCCTCCCAGCTCGGGTTGGGTCGATTCTTCATCGTCGGAGCATCGCCTCTGATTTTTCCTGCCTGACTCCGAGTTCCTTTTTCCTCGATTTTCGAACCTGACATTCCTCATACATCCAACATCCTCGCGAGACTTTTGGTCGATCCGAATCTCTCTAGGGTTAAGCGCTTTACGCCGGTCTTTTTGGACCCCCCAAGTGACCTATAAAGCATCCTCTTCCCCCTGCTAGCGCCGCAACTCGTGCCTCAGCCCTTCTTTCATCCCTGGATATCTTCAGTAGAGCGACAAAAACCTATGGGTGCCCTTGGATCGAAGCTTGGTGACATGTATCCGCAACTTCCCTACATGGCCGAGCTCTTCGCCGTGTTCAGTCTCCCTGCCGCCGCAGCATGGTTGAGGCCACGACCCCGACTCCTAGCACCACCTGACTTCGCTAAGTTCATCAGCACCCTCAGATATCCTATCCTTCCACTCCACTTTTCATCCAGCTCGATTCTTTCATTTCGCCATTGCCGCCATTCATCTGCTTCGTCCACCCGGATAGAGCCTCACTTCCCATCTATATCCACTCTGATTGATCCTACATCTCGCTCCGTGCCTCATTCCACAACCTGATCACCCTTAAATTCGACCCTCAGGTCGAGTCCTTCTTCCTTCACGATCGTTGGAGGCCAAACCCATTCCTCGATGATTCTCCTACATATTCATGCAATAAAATCCGGACGGAGCAATGCCTCCGAGCCGACCGTTCGCGTGGAGGAATCCATTTGAGCCCTCAGCTGCTCAGGTGGAGCTCCCTCATTTTGCTCATCCAACTACTGGATCCTTCATCGGAACCTCCCACCAGATGAGCACCATGCCTACGACTTCGCTGGACTCCTCCGAGCCTCCACCGGAGTGGTGGAGCTCGATTCTCACTCCATTGAAGCTTATCCCCGACGTGTTCTTCTAGACCATTCTTCCGCCGTTGATCCATAGCCATGCCTCCCAGTTTTGATCCGGACCATGCGTCCTTTTTTTATCCATAACGGTTAACTTGAGCGGGGACCAGATCTGTGCCACATGTTCACGCCTTTCCCAGAGCCATAAGATTCGTACTGTAGCAGAGCATCAAGACCACAAGTAGCCGATATTCCCTCGGGCATCGGATCTAAGGCGCCAACAGATCAGAGCCGTAAGATAGTGACATACCCCACGTGCACCACGTGCCTCTGTAGAGGTAATTTGCTCTTTCACCCCTCACTCTTTTATGATACACTATTTAGTTTATTAAATAAAAATTGTAGTAGGGACATTTTGCATACTAGACCTTGTAGTTACTACTATTTACAATTTCATCCCTCTGAATCTGATATGCGTGCATGTTCACGTGATTGTGTGGGATAATTGCATGTTATATCCAGAGCTTGTAAATTGTTAGGTAATGAATGAATAGTTTCTGAGATTTGCAGTTATACCCCTGTAAGGCGTGTTCACATGTTGCGCGCGTGTTTCCTGGACATTTTGCAAATCGAGCCCTAAGCTTTCTACATGTGTTATTATTTGGCCCCTGAACTTTACTTTATTTGCAAGTAGGTCCCTACAAATTATTTGTCTCTTAGTTAATTAAATAAATACCAAATCAACCCCAAAAATTCTAAAAAAACACTGTTAGCTCCTGCTAACACGTAATATTTATTATTATTTTGGTGGATTAATTTAGCATCATTTAACATTTTCTAAAAATAAAAAAACCCCTAAAAAGTGCTCCGTCTACTTTGAAAAATACATAAAAATTCTAAAAATCCGTTAAAAAATTCCACAAAAATTCTTGTGTGTGTATTTTTGTATGCTTTGCCTTCAGTAACATTTTTTTAAAACTCATCATTAAAACCCTAAAAACACAAAAGACTTAAAAAATATAAAAATCATATAAAAATCTAGAAAAATCAAAAAAATCTCATTCTAGTTCTTGGTTGTAGCATTTTCTTTATATTTTCTCATAAAGTTGTATCCCAGGACTTTAGGGCACTTTGATTAATTCTAATTTGTAATTTAGTCTTGGTTATACACTGTTTACATTTTTATACCTTGTTTGATTTTTTTAAAATCATAATAAGATCAGAAAATCCCTATAAAATTACTAAAAACAATTTAAAATTGCAAAAAAAACATAAAAATCTTGATTTTTTGCATTTTTAGCCATCAATAAAAATTCAAAAAGTTTGTTCTTTGCTTTATTGTCTTATTTGCCTAATTTATTCCTTAATTAAAAATCAAAAAAAATTGCGAAATTAAAACCAATAATAATATGCTTTTTATTTTATAAATATCGACTACTTTGTAGGTTTTGTCGTGCTCCTTGTGTTCGACCGTAATTGTTATACCATGTTAAAATAAGTAGCGGAAACCGCTTGCATTGTTTTGTAAGCTTGATTGACTTATCCTTTGATTGTGTGGTTCTCTCTCTTTTTCTTGATTGAGCTTGCTCTGCTAATTGGGGTCGCAACGACCCTTTGATTATCTGATTCCCTAACCCTAGTTGATGGACCGCTCATCAGTATGGCGTCGTTGCCGGGGAGCATGGCTTAGTAGTCGCTTTTTCAAATTTTTGCTTATTTTTATCTCTATTTGATATAACTACTTTCTGACACCTTTTCTATTTCACTTTTTGTGCGAGGAACCGCCTGAGGATGCTTCGGCTTTCTGTTAGAGTACCTGCATCCGAGGAGGAGAAAGAGAGGAGGAGAAATTAGTTATAGCATTTAGAGTAGTTAGCTTACTTTTTAGCAGACTTATCATTATTTGATATTTGAGACACTTGGACTCTTCTTAGACATTTGAACTCTCGGGGTCTGTTTCGCCTAGCACCGGTGTGCTCGGGGGACCTCAGCGGATTTCTCGAGGTTTTGTTTTGATCGCATTTTCTTTCTATTTGATTCTCAAAGTTTTGGCCCCTAGACCTAGGATTTTTGATTGATTGTGATGTAATTAACAAAGGCCCAAACCCTAATTGCTTGCCTGCACCTATAGATCGTAATTGAACCTAGCTAAAAATAATTAATAAAAAGCTATCTTGATTGATTGAGAGGTCACGTGCCACTAGAGGTCGTATACAACATGTGTAGGATCCGTTGTGGCGGACACCGATCGACATCTGAGATCGGACATCGACCTCTATGTCTGATCAGTTAGCTACTGTTCTTCACGATAAATTAGAAATTGCTCATATAAGGCCAATTTCTTCATGCATCATATAGTTAGTTTACTTTCACTCTTTTAATTTATGTGCGGATCATCCTGCATATAGAATGTTGGCGACAGGTATGCATCTCTATCTTTGCATGCATCATCATGTTTGATCGTGCATCAGCTTTTTCTACTTTCTTTCTCCTATTTTTGGACTTAAAATAACTCAGGAGATCTAAAAAATTGGTTAGGCATTGCTTTCATTTGAAAAATACATAAAAAAAGAGAAAACCATAATGATAGATAACGCAAACATGACCCAAAAATCCACCTCATTTAAAATTGTTTGTTTTGGGGAGAGTCATCCCCTTATTGGTTGGTTTGCATGTAACGAGAGGGTGACCCGCACAATAGGATAGATCCATACCTGAAATTTCTTTGGACTACTGGTCTTGTGGTTAGTCATTCTCCAGTGAGGATTTCTTCAGGTTGCCGGTAAGCGGTCCAGGACTTTCTTAGCATATTGGATAGATCGAGTAGCCGGTAAACGGTCCAGAAATCATACCGGCTAGGAAAGATCTAACTGTGGGATTGGGACAGTATCCTGGGAGCATCGGGTGCCTACCAACTCGCTTAATCGCTCTCATAGACTGATTGATCATCTAAAATAAAATTGACAAGATTAACGATCGAACCATTACGATCATCAGCTCAATGTTGCGTAGGTGAGTTGGGGGTTTGACTTCTTTTCTTATTTGCATTCCAGATCTCATCCGCATCCATCCCGACATTACGATGATGGGAAGGAGGTCCCTTAGGCTGCATTTGGCAGCATCGCTCTCGAGCACTCCTTTCAACTCATCTAGGGTAGTTTCGGAAAGCCCAAACCCGCTCTCCGAACCTAAGTTCGCTACCACCCTATTCCCCCTCGACCACCCTTCTTCTACTAGTCCTAAGGTTCCCGAGCAGAGTTCAGCGCAACTATTTGTACATTTGACAACACCCGAGTTTGGGTCTTTTGCCTTTGCAGAGACCCAAAAGATGTCCAGCAGTGAAGGATACACCGATGAGTAGCCGCAGGGTTCTACTTATATTATTGATCAGGGCACGATGAACAACACTATCCTAGCCTCTCAGGAGACGATGTCGAGACATATTAGAGATAAGGGAGCATTTATGACAGAGGAGCGTAGAGAGTTAGCGCAGATGCGAGCCAACAGAGAAGAGCTGCAACTTCCAGCCAGTGGAGAGATACTAGCAGCTGGAGCAGGAGCAGACGACCGACCAGAGGATCCACATGAGCTAGACATACCCACACGGATGTTGAGGAAGTTGCACAACCCTAGTGCAAGCCTCACCCATCGCTGGATCCAGCTTCCGTAGATTCTGGGTGACTTCAACCTTGGCCTCCAGACGATCCAGTTACTGCCCAAGTTTCTTGGGCTAGCCACCGAGGAGCCACATCTGCACCTACAAGAATTTTAGATAATCAACAGTACAGTCCATGACAGATTCGTGGATGAGGACACAATCAAGATGATGGCATTTCCTTTCTCCATGGTCGATAGAGCAGCCTACTAGCTGAAGCATTTAGAGAGATATTTTACTACTTGGGAGAAGCTCCAGACTGAGTACTTGAACAAGTACTATCCACACGGTTGGACCAATGCAGCTAAAGCACTAAACAACAACTTCACGATGATCCCTAATGAGTAGTTTTATGAGGCATGGGATCGCTTTAGAGAGCTCATCGACCGGTGTCCACACCATGAGATATCCAAGCCCAATCTAGTTCAGAGTTTCTTTTGTCGGATGACACCAGAGCTGTAGGGGCTTGGCATTGCCTCATGTGGGAGGTCCTGTTTCGCCAAGGTCAAGGACCAGGTCTGGGCCATCTATGAAGAGATGGCAGAGAACTATACAGTGATGTCCCAGCCCCGTGTCTACATACAGGGGAAGCCCCTTCCACAGGACGTGTCTTATCAGAGGATAGCACGGGTTGATGCAGGTCCATCTACTTCGTCAACAATAGCAGAGTCTTCAACAACTGACATGGGGATTATTAGTGAGAAGCCGTACCACATAGAGATCCTAGAGAAGAAGCAGTGACAGAGCATGACACAGATAGACCAGTTGGCACATACACTCAGTGACTTGAAGACCCATATCATGTGTCTCTAGGAGGCACAGACGACTTCTCAGCCCTGTCTCAGGTCACGGGCTGATCATAGCTGCAGCAGCTCTTCCAAGCCACTTGCCCAGTACCGCAAGTTTCACCATATTCAGGCAGAGCAGGTTCAGTAGTTGTAGCATTACTCTCAACCACCACCATCATAGGACACTCAGATTGTGGTGTATCAGCCTGATCAGCCACTAAAAGTTCTTCCCCTTTTCCCTTACGAGCAGGAGACGTTGATGGAAGTCAATAGGATTTAGTATGACTGGCAGCAGCCTGGGATCTGTCATGATCATCCTAGATTTAGGTGGTCTACCGGAGGAGACTCATCCCAACAACAGCCTTCAGCTCAGGGCGGATCGAGCAGCCAGCAACAACAACCTCGGTACTCCCAGCCTTAGCAACATTAGCAGCAGGGTCCTCATCCTTATCATCTGGGACAACAATGGAGGCAACAACAGCCTCAGCAGTAAACTCAGCCTCCTCCACACCAGTACCAGCAGAGGCAACCTCATTTCCAGTGAGGCAACATGTCCAGTTCTCATGGACCCATCTCTGAGAACCTAGCCCTTGACGATCTCGCCCGCATACTATTGAATGGGATTTTGCAGAGGTCATGTTAGTTCACAAGGAAAATCAACAATCGTTGAGTTGACCTCACACGAAACCATAATTCAAACAATAATTAACCCACAATAATGATCAAACAATAGAAATAGATGAGGAGTTAAATTTTATTATAACTCTACAACAAAAGTGTGTATAGGTGCAAGTATGTGCAGAGTGTCGAACATAGGAAGCAAGCATGTAGATTTGGGCAAAAATGCTCTAAAATGAATGTGATCAATTTGTCAATAAGTGCTATTTTTTGTGGATTTTTAATTTTATATTTTATATTTTATTTTTAATTTTATATTTTTATATTTTGATTTTTAATTTTCTGATTTTGTATTTTCTTTTTATATTTTATATATTTTATATTTTCTTTTTCTTTCTAAAAGTTATATAAAGATATATAGAATATATATATATATACAAGTGGGATAAGAGAGAGATAAACTTAGGGAAAAATATCCAAAATTCAGGAAATAAAATATTTTTGTACTTTTTATAATTTTCTAATGTTTTGTGATTTTCCATATTTTTTTTTATTTTTTAGTATTTTTAAAGTCACAAATACTCAAAATAGAGAATAAAACATAAATCCAGAATTAAAGTGGAGATGAAAAATATTAAATCGAATCTAAATTCTCCAAATTTATTTTCAAATATAGATAATAAAATACAGAAAGTTTAAAGATAGAAAATAGATTTTTAGGATTTTTAAGAATTTTTTATGTTTTTATAAATATTTTAGGGGTTTTGCACTTTTTACAGTTTTCTTTTTCATTTTTTTGTAATTTTTGGTCTAAATATAAAACACACTTAAATAAATAAAATATATTTTTTGGGGATTTTTTCAAAGAGATTTTATAATTTGTATGGATTTTCTAATACAAATAGTGATGAAAATGCATGTTTTGATTTTATTATAAATAATAGAAAGATGCAAAAATGTGAAATAAAAATATGTCATGATAGAGCAATGCAACAAGAACTTAAATCTTTTTTTTGGGATTTTTTCGAATTTTATGGATTCATGAAATAAATACTAGAAACAAAAAGAAAATATACTCTAGTAGGGGTATTTTTGTAAATATGCAAAAGTTCGAGGGCCACAGTGTAAATTTCCCAGAAACATTAAAACTGAATAAAAAAATTTAAGGACCAATTACAAATACCAAAAAGCCCAGGGGTATTCCTACAAAATTCGTAAAATCACCCGTGATAGACACGTGACTGTTAAGGACCTATTTGTAATTTTCAAAAACTTAGGGGCCAAAATGCAATTTGACCAAAAATAATATAACTGCAATAAATTTTTTCTAGATTGTTTAGAAATACATAAATGCCCGAGGTCCCCGGTGCAAAATGTCACACCTCACGCGCACTAGTCACATGAGGTGACGTGGCAAGGGATGAATCTGCAAATCTGACAAGTACGAGGGCCTAAATACAAAATGTCCAAAATAATATATATGAGAAATGAATGTTTGTGTTTTAATGATTAAATACAAAAAATACTTGGTGTAAAAGTGCAAAATACCCAGGCGCGGGCGATCGGATGACAGATCCTTCTTCACTTGACACGTGGCAGTACAAGGAGGGTTGATACATGTTTGCGATCGAACCACTGCGAATTTATCCGTGTGATTGATCGGATGGTGTTGGGTGGCCAAGATCGGGCGGTGGCTGGAGATCTGGGCTGGCGGCCTTGATCTGACGGTGAGGGGTCCGGAGGAAGAACATGGACGAGCTCCGCCAAGGTGAAGTTCGTCGAGCTCAATCCCCTTCATTCGATGATCCATGAAGCTCCAAAAAGGGCCAACGGACTACCGTGGTGCTCCTATGAGTGCTGGTGGCTGCAAAAAGGGTGGCGGCTTTTGGAGTGCTCCTATAGCGGTGAGGCCAAGAAGGACCCTAGCAAGCTCCGGCGGTGCGCAAAATTGCCTCCAGGCATCTCTTCTGGTTCCTAGAACCTGTGGGATAGGTTAAGGAGGTCGAGGGCAAAGTGCCTCAACCTCCTGACTGCGGAATGAGGCGGAGATAGCGAAAGAGGAACATGCCGACGAAAGCTCCTGCGAGAGGGTGGCAGAGGCGATTGGTTGGGTAGAAATCGAAATGAAAGCGTGGGTAAAATCCTTTGTCTAAGGATAATATAAAAACACAGGAAAAATAAAGAAAAATGGACCTCGAAGTCTAGCACGCCCGAGATAAAGACCTCACGACCAAGATGGCCGGAGATGGGTGGAAGCTCTTCCGCTTTCACCTCGACGCGCTCGGAGCAGCTGGAGTGGCCTCGATCCTGAGCAGTCCAGAGGAGCCAAGGCTAGGGCAAGAAAGGTTCAAAACTTCAATGGAATCTTGGGTGGTATTTTGTATAGGTGGACGAACGGGCGAAAAGAACGAGGTGAATCAGGGGCATCAATGATACATGCCCCAAGATAATCCTTGGGCGTGTATCCTTGATGAAAGGTAAAGAAAAGACAAGAAGGCATCGACATGAGATAATGAAAGGAATGCCCTTGAAAAATGGTCAATAATGGGTCAAAACAACTTCTGACAAGGGGCCAGGTGTTGGGCAGAGAGCTGACTAAAGGTCAACTTCTGCCACCACCTGAGTGGTCCACGTAGACCAACCAGGAAAAAGCTTGGAAAAATCATTGTAAAATCAATTAAAAATAAGAAATTATTTTATTAATTTTAGGTTATGAAATGGAAAATATTAAATATTTTATAAATTATTTAATTGTTATTTTCATTTATTTTTTCGAGGTTCAAAATTACAAGTACCCTTTTAAGGGCTATATAGGTGTATTTATCTATACATTTTAATGTTTTATTTTTATTTTGTATATTTAATTTTATTATTGTGATATCTTATTTTATATATTTAGAAATTATTTTTATATACTCAAATATATTTTTATTTTATTTTTCTGATGTATTTTATATAATTAAATAAATAGAAGTATTAATTGTATAGGTATACTTAATGGTATTATACCTATGTATTTTATACAAGTATTTTATTTTGTGTTTTCTTTATGTTTTTTATCCTATTTTAATATAAAAATACATTATAAATAATATTTACAAAATTAAAAAAAATAAATTATAAAAAAATGAATAATAAATAAAATGAATATTTTAATCGGAACAAGTATACAATAGGGGTCCAAAACTCAACTTTCACACTGTAACTCGGAAAAGTATAAAACCACCTTCATTTAATAGCTTATTAAAAATTATATACAATTAAAGGTGATTTTGATACAATTCGAGTTTTTATTTGAGAGATATGGGTCTGGGAAGTTGGGGGTTTGGAAACTTATTCAGGTCATAAGTTTTTATATTTACATTATTTTTGTGTGAAATCAATTTCATATTTTTCTCTATTTAATTATCTACAACTTTCAAGTTCAAGTTTCTTTATTTGAAGTATAAAAAATGGAACTAAATAGGTCCCAAAAATGAATAAATAATGAATTAAATAAAAGGGAATTTTATTGGTTTTTGGTCCTTATCTCTCCCTACTTTATTCCTTATCGACCAAGTCATTGAGATGCCTAGGTCTCAGTGTTTCGGGTCATAAAATATTTGCAATATTTTATTCTTTTTATTTTCTTTTCTTTATTCTATAATTTTGACTTTAAAAATAGTATTTTGTACACAATTTACACAATAATGCAAGGACGATAAAATGCATGAATTAACCCTATTTACACGTATTTACTAGGGTTTTTAAGGCCAAAATGATAGAATAAAGATGATGAAATGGAGATTCATCATCCCCCTATACTTTCCTTTGCTAGTCCCTAGCAAACACTTATACAATAAGTGCAGAAAAAGAAAAATAAAGAAAAGAAAAAGAAGAAATGGATTAAGTTTAATTATCAAACTTATCATCACAAAATCAAAGTTTGGAGCTTAAGTCGGACCTTTGAAATTTTAGTGCAGGAAGAACCTTAATGGTAATCAGATTTGAAATCCAAATGCCTTCGAGAATCCCAAAACTCTGCTCAAGTTTCTTAAACAGCCAGGTCAGAATACTTCAACTCATACGCAATCCCTTATGACTATGAATCTGACTCGTACAATGTAAGTGATAGTGGCTCTCCCCATCTAGAATGACAAAGAGACTAACTTCTCCAATATGACAGAGACCACCACTCCTAGCGACTCCATGGGTGATATTTCTTCATATAAATTTGATGTTGATTTTTTGACACTTATGAGTGGTAGGATGCCAGCCGGTGGTGCCTCATCTGAGTGACGACCACATGATGATCCACGAGCGCCTGGCGAGGAGGATAGCGGTGCTGATGCCGCTCACGATGATGATGACAGTGGTGCTGAAGCCACCAAGGATGATGATCCAACCGACGGTACTGTGGCCATCGCTTCTCCAGATGCAGTAGGTGGTGCTGATGCCACCATTTTACTAGATGTTGAGCCAGAGTGCAGTGCTGATGCCGCGAACATAAACGCTATGGGTGGTGTTGATGCCACCAGTTTTCATTCAGTTGTGTTTCCTCTTGTTATTGTATCTCAGGACAGTGTTGAAAAGATAAAAAATATGAAAAAAAGGAAAGGTTTCTTTATATTCTTCGAGCCCATATGTATTACATGGTGACCCTAGTATGGACTCCATTCCCTCATAGGAACAAGAACCTCTTCCTATCCCTCTATCTGAGGAGGGCCCAATTATCCCCTTCCCTCAGGCACTCCGCTTGGCGAAGGAGAATAAAAAAGAAAATCCAAAAAATACACAATAGTTAGAGTTCAGCCAGCAGACGATTGACAGATTCCATATCCAGCTGACTCTACAGGAGGCAATTGAGCACATCCCTCTCTTCCAAAAGAACCTGAGAGAGAATACTACCATCCACAGGAAGAGAAGGAACCACAATGCAGACATCCATGTGCTCACTCATGCCACATTCTTCACGATTCAGAACTGTTTGCCAGCCAAGAGGCCAGATGCATGATCTCCTTATGTCAGATGCCACCTTCATAAGCAGCGGTTCAATAAGACTCTATTAGACAACGACTCTTCCATCAACCTACTTCGGCAGCCTTACTCGACCACTTCGAGTTTGGCCCTCTTCAACAGAGTAGGATAGTCCTTCAGTTTCCAGATATATCTGCCAAGAGACCGAAGGGGTTGTTGAAGGACGTGGTCGTCACAATTCAGGGCCTAAAATTCCCAGTGGACTTCGTTGTTTTGGACATGGAGATCCCTGAGTCTGTGATAGATACCCCCATCATTTTAGGAGGACCATTCTTGGACACAGCCAAGGAGGTGTCCAACCATGATAGTGGCAAGGTATACTTTCGCGTCGAAGGTGAAAGTGTACAAATAGAGACGATCGACGAGACCAGTGTGTGGGATTCAGCTTGCTCCAATCAATCCGCCATGAGTACGATTTTGTGATCACAGATGATGAAGTCATTTGATCTGACCCTGTTTCACAAGCTCTTATCTCACCTTCAGACACTACAAATTCACAGTTTCTAGCAGATGAGAGTCCAGATAGCACACTCTTGGCTGAGGACACAATCGAGGCTGACGATCGTGGTTTGGTTAGTGAAGCAAATTTCATTTCTCGCTCCTCTGATTCAGATCCCCTGAATTAAGACATTGACTCGGCAGAGTTTGATGAATTTTTACCTTGTTTGATTCCCACAGAGCCTACAACTAGAGTGGAGATTAAGCCAGCACATATTACAGACACATCACTAGGGCCATCTTCATTAGATTTTCATGATCAGTGAGAGTTCTCCCATGCATATTTGGTTGCTTTCAAGTAGACATTCCAGAAGTCAGACTTTCCATCTCCCAGTTGCCCAAAGTTGAAGCCCTTGCCGCAGTTGCTGAAGTATAGATTCCTTGCGGGCTAGACAGAGATGTACCCAGTCATTATCTCAACGGATTTGACTGGAGAGCGAGAATCTCATTTGACGAAGGTTCTTGAAAGGAACCGCAAGGCAGTTGAATGGAGCATATACAATCTCTAGGGGATATGTCTGGCCCTGTGCTTCCACCATATTTATCTCGAAGAGGACGCTAAGCCATCACATGAGTTCTAGCGATGGCTGAACCTGAACCTTCAAGATCTGGTCATCAAAGAGATATCAAAATGGTGGAGCGCCGATTTTATCTACCCCATCTTCGACTTTAAGTGGGTTAGTCCATTACATGTGGTGAACAAGAAGATGGAAATCACTACAGTTGTGGGTGAGTCTGGAGAGGAGATTGCTACTCGGGTACCCACTTCTTGGAGGGGTTGTGTGGGCTACAGACGATCGAATTAGGCCACCAAGAAGGATCATTTCCCGCTACTTTTATTGATCTGATTATTGAGAGGTCAGCTGGGAAGAGTCATTACTGCTTTCTTGATGGGTACTCCAGTTATAATCAGGTGCTATAGCGCCCAAAGACCAGGACAAAATGACATTCACCTGACCATTTAGGACTTATGCTTTTAGACAAATGCCCTTTGGTCTATGTAATGCCCCGGTGACATTCCAAAGATGCATGTTGTACATCTTCTCGGACATGGTGGGTGATTCTTAGAGGTCTTCATGGATGAATTCTTGGTCTATGGTGATGGGTTTGATGCTTGTCTTGACTACCTAGGCTGTGTACTTCAGCGTTGTATCAAGGTCTATCTTGTTTTATCTTGGGAGAAGAGTCACTTCATGGTGACTCAGGGGACGGTGCTTGGTCATATCATCTCCAACAGGGGCATGGACGTCAATCTGGCCAAGGTGGATATCATCAGGAAACATAATACACTGTCTAACCTGCGGCAGTTGCGGTCTTTTCAGGGACATGCTTGTTTCTAGAGACGTTTTATTCAGGACTTTAGTCGGATTGCCCGACCGCTTACTGACTTGTTGATGATAGACAACAGGTTCATTGTAGATGATAAGTGTCTTGTCTCCTTCAATACTCTCAAGGGACTAGTTGTCAAGGATCCTATCCTTAAGTTTCCTGATTGGTCTCTCCCATTCGAGATCATGACGGATGCTTCTGACTTTGCCATAGGGGTTGTGCTAGGATAGAGGAGGGATGGATTGCCTTATGCCATTCAATATCATAGCCATACATTGGATGCCGCTCAACGAAATTATACTGTCACAGAGAAGGAGATGCTAGTCGTAGTCTTTGCCTTGGATAAATTCAGATCTTACATTCTTGGATCCAGAGTGACTATTTACACTGGTCATACCGCCATCAGGTACCTTATGGCAAAGAAGGATGCCAAAGCTAGATTGACCAGATGGATCATTCTACTCCAAGAGTTTGATATTGAGATTAAGGATTAGCCTGGAGTTAAGAATGTGGTCTCGGATTATCTCTCCCATTAGAAAATCTTGAGGATTCAGATCATACAACACCTATTACAGAGACCTTCCTAGATGAGACGATCCTAGCTATCGCCTCGCTTCCATGCTACGCTGACATTGTGAACAATCTTGTCGCCAAGAAAGTTCCAAAAGGTTGGCCCAGACAGTGACTTGAGACCTTCCTTGCGAAGGCTAAGTCGTACCATTGGGAGGATCCCATCCTTTATCAAGGAGGGGATAGCATCTGGCATTGGTGCATTCTTCAGGAGGAGCACCATAGCGTCCTCACATACTGCCACAAGCTTGAGGCAGGAGCACATCATTCTGGGAGGAGGACAACACAGAAAGTGCTCCAATCTGGCCTATGGTGGCCTACCCTCTTCAAGGATTCTGATGAATTCGTGAAGAGGTGTACTAACTGTCAGAGGATGGACATCTGTGGACAATGTGACATGATGTTGATGCAGCCCATTCACTTCTATGAGGTTTTTGATGCATGAGGCATTGATTTCATGGGTCCATTCCCCATGAGTCAGGGATTTCAGTACATTCTGTTGGTTGTTGATTATGTGAGTCATTGGGTTGAGGCCATTCCCGCCCGAACCGCAGATGCTAAGACTGTTTGCCCATTTTTGAGGAAAAATATCATTTACAGTTCGGAGTGCCGAGGGTTTTGATATCTGACGGGGGGTCTCATTTTATAAACGACAAGGTAAAGGCCCTTGTTAACGAGTTCAGCATAGACAATCGAGAAGGCACTCCTTATCATCCTCAGACCAATGGTCTTGCTGAAGTATCGAACAAGGAGATCAAGACTATCTATATTGAAGAAGGTCACCTGCCCAGATCGAAATGATTGGTCACAGCATTTGGACTCGGTCTTGTGGGCATGTCGTACTTCCTTCAAGACACCATTGGGTACGTCTCCCTTCCGTCTTGTTTATGGAAAGTAATGCCATTTACCTGGGGAGATAAAGCACAAGTCACTTTGGGATGTCACTGAGATATTATTGGATCCAAAGAGTATAGGAGATCAAAGGATGACAGAGTTGGCAGCCCTGGAGGATCTTAGAGATACAACCTTTTCGAGTAGCCTACAGTATAAGGAACGAGTTAATATATGGCATTATTCTCATATCGGCCATAAGTAGTTTGAGCCGAACCAGCGAGTATGGATATTCGATGCCAGGTTGAGATTATTTCCAGCGAAGTTGCAGAGCAAGTGGAAGGGACCATACTTGGTCCGAAAGGTGCACGATAATGGCAACATTGACATATCTGAGATATCGTCGGATTCCACCTTTCGAGTTAACGGCCAGCGCCTGAAGCCATATATAAATCATGATCCGATGATCGTTGATGTTGCCACTATTCATTTTGCATGAGATGTGGTCTTTCACACACATCATTTGCATCTCATGAAATATTATCACTTCCCTCACAACTGTATATATCCACTTGTCCATAATGCACATTCTTTAGTCTAACACCCCATCTTCATCTTCTGATTATGTGATACTTAGGGTGCACTTTACACTAAGTATAGGGGGTGTCAGACTTGTGATTATCTATTCATTTCTTTTTACCTCTATTTTGCTGCCTATACTTAGGGATATTTTACCCTAAGTATAGGGAAGGTAGACCCTGTACATTCTAACCCTCGGTTTTTCCCTTGTGTACAGGCTTCTATACTTATGATTACATGATCCTAAGTATAGGGGGATCACCGACCTCTATTCATTATACTCTTTTATTCTTTATCGTAGTATAGCCTTTCTTTTCACTTCCCAATACTCAGCACGAGTTATATCTTCATCATCGCTCTTTGATCGCTCTGAGGACATCGTTCGAGATGAGTATAGGGGGGTATCGTATATATTGTATATATATTCTAGACATAACTCGTACTTTGTGTGAGTGTGTATATAAATAAAATGGCTAAAAACCATAAGCTAAAAATAACAAAATTTTTGAAATTTTTCCTGCACATAAATTATTTCTTGCACAGACATGTCTGTTAAAAGGTATTTGTAGAAACTACTTTTGTACAAATGTTTGTAAAATAGTTTTGTGTGTAACACTTGTGTAAATATTTCTGTATCAAAATTATGTATATAGTACAAAATTTTTGAAAAATGTTTGAAAAATAATAAGTTTGCAAAAACATGTTTGTAAATGTTTGTAAATAGTTTGCAAAAAATCTTCCTCCTTGCATTCAAACATTTTCAAAAATTTGTATAATTTGAAAATTACATCAAAAATAGTTTTGTTCATATTTTTTTATTTTTGTATATTCTTCTGAATCATAGTTGACATTTAAACTAGTCTAGAATTAAATTGGAAAACGGAGCTTGGTTAAGACCTCAATTCACCTATCTTTCAGAGGAATCTTATAGGATGTAGGGTTAAGACTTCTCAGGTCCATTAATGACTTAATTCTTTGAGTCCACTAGGCTATGTTCACATGTCATCTTGACGAGCCTAAGTAGAACTCTTAACAATGCATGCATGACTCTCAGAGACAATGCTTTTACTTGGACCAGCACCTTACACATAGCTCCACACGGATGAGGTGGTGAGGAGATAGTTTTCTTTGGCTTAGAGTAGCATACGAGGGTAGTACTTGTAGGCAGAACCTCTCATCTTCCTTTAGGGAAGGATGTACGTCTCAACTTGATCTAGTAGCATTGAGGTCAAAAGCCATGAGTTGTGGGTTGAAATAATTCTTCAAAAAAGGGATAGTCTACTAGCTCAAGAGGAAAACCTCCTTAGGTGTATGTTGCACCATTTAGATATGTTGTACATATGCACATCAAAAAAAAGTGTGCAAAACCAAGAAAAACTCCAAAAAATTTGACAGGCCTGATAGAAAATAAAATGCCTAGTGGAGTGTATATAGTCAAATAAAGCAAAGCTGAGGTATTACACCTTCTCGTCTCATGAAGCTTGCAGCGGGAGACCTAGCTACACTGGTTGAGCTCCCAAGGATATGTGACTACACTGGCCACGATCCATTCTCTTCTTTCCCCCCACTTCTTGAGCTGGTTGTACTTGAACTTAGAAGGGAATACCCCGCTGCTCGAGGAAAGAGCTGCTAGACTGAGGAATTAGAGTTACCTTGTTGAGGGAGGTTGTTTCTTTGTCATTTCTGAGGTGGGGAGCTACATATCACTTACACAGTACAAGGAAAGATACAAGATCATTAGAGTTTGCGTAAGAAGTCTTGTTCTGATATGGATTATTGAGAAGTCTTGACCATAGAATGGTGGAACTTAGAGGCCGCTGAGTCTTAAACCTAGATTCCAATAAGGTTCCGACAAACTAATAATCCAAAGGTCTGATTGAGCTCCATACTTCAATTTAATGAAGATAAGTTTAATAACCAACCTTGATTCTCCTTCTTTTTCTTTCTTTTCTTTTCACTTCTTTTTCAAATAAGTGTTTGCTAAGGGACTAGCCAAGGTAAAGTATAGGGGGGTGATGAATCCTTGATTCTCAATGTTTATTCTTTTATTTTAGCTATTTGTCTTAACAGAGCATTATGTAGATACTTGTAAAAACAACAACTTAGCATTTAACATGCATTTGTTAATATTGCATAATTATTATGTTTTTGTGGAAAAATAACGGAATAAAGGAAAAAAAAAGGAAGGAGGTATTTAGAGTAAATACAGAGTGACTCGAACACCATGAGAAGGTCATGTCTTGACCTGATCGCAAAATAAATTAAGTAGAGAGAGATAGGGTTTACTTTGTGTTGTGCATAATACCTATACTTGTACTTATTATGTATATGTTAATTCTTGACCAAAATAAAATAAATTATTTTTTACTCAATTGTATATATTTCTTCAAATAATATAAAAATGAATAAAAAATCAGAAAAGAATAAAAATAAAAATAAAGATCTCCACTCATTGTACAAAACACATGTATATACATTACATCCTCTATTTATTATGTATCATTAAATAATTCATAAAAATAAAATAAAAATTATTCTATACTCCTAAAAATATGTTGTAAATAAATAAAATACAAAATAAGGTTATTTGTGTAAAAATAGCAAAATAGAAATACTTGTACATAATACATAAGTATATTATATATGCATATAATACTATAGATTGTGTACACGCTAATTTATTTTTTTCATAAAAATAATTAAAAATTATAGAAAAATAGTTTGAAAAATAATAAGCATTTTTTATTTTATACACTTTTTATTTTGAATTCAATTACTAATTTTATTTAATTTATAAGTATTTTGTAAAATCAAATTTTCTGATTTGTCTAGGAGGGATTGTTGACTCCGGTCAACACCCCCTCCTACCTCGGGTCGGGTCGACTCTTCATTGCCGGAGCATCTCTTGCCCAACTCCGAGTTCCTTTGGCCTCGAAATTCGAACCTGATAATCCTCACACAACCGACATCCTGCAGGTCTTTTGTTGAACCGAATCTCTAGGGTTCCGTACTTTAGCCGATCTTTCTGGACCCCCGAGCAACCTATAAAACATCCTCTTCCCCCTCCTGGTGCTGTAGATCGTGCCTCTCCCCTTCTTTCATCCCCAGGTATCTTCAGTAGAGTGACAACAACCTATGGGTGCCCTTGGATCCAAGCTTGGTGGCTTGTAGCCGCAGCTCCCCTATGTGACCGGAGCTCTCCACCGCATTCAGCTTCCCTGCCCGGCGCAACATGGTTGAGGTCACGACTCTGACTCCTAGCCCCGCCTGATTTCGTTGAGTTTGTCAGCACCCTCAGGTATCCTATCCTTTTACTCCACTTTTCATTCTGCTCGATTCTCTCATTTTGCCAGCACCACCGTTCATCCGCTCCGTCCACCTAGTCGGAACCTCACACCCCATCTATATCCGCTCTGATTGATCCTACAATTCGCCCCGTGCCTCATTCTACAACCTGATCACCCTTAGATTCGACCCTCAAGTCGAGGTTAAGGTCGATTCCTTCTTCCTATACGATCGCCGGAGGCCAAACCCCATTCATCGATGATTCTCCAACATATTCATGCAATAAACACCGGATGGAGCTACGCTCCTGAGATGACCGTTCTCTTGCAGGTTCCTGTGCATATGGAAGAATCCATTTGAGCACTCAGTTGTTCAGGTGGAGCAGCTGCAGGCAGATCTCCCTCGTTTCGCTCATACAACTGCTAGATCCTTCATCGGAACCTCCTAGCAGACGCGGACCATGCCTACGACTTCGTTGGACTCCTCCTCCATCGGAGTGGTGGAGCCCGATTCTCACTCCGTTGATGCTTATCACCGACGAGCTCTTCCATATCGTTCTTTCGCCGTTGATCTAGTGTCGTGCCTCCCAGTTTTGATCCAGACTGAGCATCCTTATCTTATCCTTTATCTCAGAGGGAACCATATTTACGCCAAACGTTCACGCCTTTCCTAGAGCCATCAGATCCATACTATAGCAGAGCATCACCACTGCACATAGCCAACATTCCCTGGAGCGTCGGATCTGAGGCGCCAACAGATCAGAGCTGTAGGATAGTGACATCCCCCACACCCGCCATGTGCCTCTACAGGGGTAATTTTCTCTTTCACCCCTCGTACTTTTATTATACACTCATTAGTTTATTAAATAAAAGTTGTAGTAGAGACATTTTGCATATTGAACCTCGTAGTTTTTACCATTTGCATTTTCGTCCCTCTGAATCTTATACACGTGCATGTTCACGTGATTATGTGGGATAATTGCATGTTATATCCTGAGCTTGTAAATTGTTAGGTAATAAATGAATAGTTTCTGAGATTTGCAGTTATACCCTTGTGAGGTGTGTTCACGTGTTGCAGGCATGTTTCTTGGACATTTTGCAAATCGAGACCTAAGCTTCCTATGTGTGTTATTGTTTGCCCCCGAACTTTACTTTAATTGCAAGTAGGTACCTACAAACTGTTTGTCTCTTAGTTAATTAAATAAATACCAAATCAACCCCAAAATTCTATAAAAATTACTGTTAGCTCTCGTTAAGACATACTATTTGTTGTAATTTTGCTGGATTAATTTAGCATCATTTAACGTTTTTTAAAAATAAAAAAACCCTAAAAAGTGTTCTGTCTACTTTGAAAAATACATAAAAATCCCTTTAAAAATTCTACAAGTGTATTTTTGTATGCTTTGCCTTAAGTAGCAATTTTGTTTTAAAAATCATCATTAAAACCCTAAAAATCCAAAAGACTTAAAACTTATACAAATCATATTAAATTCTAGGTCAAAAAATCTCATTCCAGTTCCTGTTTGTAGCATTTTCTTTATATTTTCTATAAAATTGTATCTCGGGACTTTAGGGTACTTTAATTAATTTTATTCTGCAATTTAGTCCTGGATGTACAAAGTTTACATTTTTAGCCCATGTTTGATTTTTATAAAATCACAAATATATCGGAAAATCCCTAGAAAATTACTAAAAACAATTTAAAATTTCAAAAACATAAAAATATTTTACATTATTATATTTATTTTTGAGCATTTTTAGCCTTCAATAAAAATTCAAAAAGTTGTTGTTTGCTTTATTGTCTTATTTGCCTATTTTATTCCTTAATTAAAAATAATAAACATTTGCAAAAATAAAAACAATAAAAAATTATTTTCTGAATTTAGACTCCTTTGTAGGTTTTCTCGTGCTCCTTGTGTTCGATCCTGGTTGCTATACCATGTAAAAATAAATAAAGAAGACCACTTACATTGTTTTATGTGCTTGATTGACTTATCCTTTGATTGTGTGCTTCTCTTTCTTTTTCTTGATTGCGCTTGGCCTGCTTATTGGGTCGCAACGACCCTTAATTATCTAATTCCCTAACCCTAGTTGGTGGTCCGCTCATCACCTCCATGTGTTTGACATTCTACACATACTTGTACACTATATACATCTTGTTGTAGAGTTAAATAAAATAAATGTTAACTCCACATTTATTTTCATTGCTTGATCATCATTGTGGGTTATTTGTTAACTAACTCAGGTTTCATGAGCGATCGCTTCAACGACATTGTGGTCTCGCCCTATGTAGACTACTTTAGATCATTGCAAAATTCGAGTTATCAACAATAACCTAACTTGGACACATGCACCTTACACCTTTCTTAACTTGGTTGAAGTAATAGAGGGATAGATTTGCCGGCATGAGACACAAGCGAATGGAAACATACGATGTCACAATTCCGTGTACATTGTGCCCCAACCCAATCCAGTAGCGACGAGGTCTGAGGACAAGATGTCATGGGTTGCAATAATGTTTCAAAAGGGGAATGGTCTACTAGCTCAAGAAGACAAAGTCCTTTTTTAAATGATGTTGTATATAGTATTAAAAAGTTGCTAAACCAAAAAAAATAAAAAGAATAGACGACCAAAAATCAAATAGAAATCAATTCAAATTGGAGTATATATTCAATAATCAAGCTTATGCTTCAAAGTCAAGGTATTCATGTCAGTCTATAGCGTGATGACTTGGCTACACTAGTCAAGCATCCCAAGATAGGTAGCTAGAGTGGCTACCATCAATTCTCTTCTCCACCTCCTCTTCTTGAGTCATGTGCACTAGAACTTAGATGGAAATATCCCGCTCCTAGAGGAAAGACTTGTTGAGTTTGGGAATTTGGTTCACCATGTTTGAGAAGATTGTCTCTTTACTACTTCGACCGAGGGGAGCTACATATCACTTACACTTTACGAGAAAGATTCATAGTAAAAAGAGTTTTCGTATGAAAAGGCTTACTCTAATTCGGTTATTGAAGAGAACTGAATAGGGGATTATGGTTGGAAGGGCTACAGAGTTTTAGATCTTATTCCCACTAAGGTTACGACAAACTAATCATCCAAAGGTCAAACTAAGCTCCAAACTTTGCTTTTATGAAGATAAGTTTATGAATCATTATCATTCTAGTTTCTTTTTTTCTTTTTCTTTTCTTTCTTTTCATGCACTCATTATCAAAGGTGTTTGCCAAGGACTAGCACAACCAAGTATAGGGGAGTGATGAATTGCCATTCATGCACATTTATTCATTCATTTAGGTTGCAATCCTTAGATAAAATGTATGAAAATATCAATAACACACCTGAATTAACTCTTGTTTATTAACGTATATACTATATATAAATGTATGTAATTGAACCCTAAAATGAAAGAATAAATAAAAGAAATGAAAAATAAAGGGGGTATCATAGATATAGGTTGACCCTGACCCCTAAGACTAAGTCAAACATTGACTTGGTCTACAAGAAATAAAGTAGGGTAGATAGGGCAGAGAAAGTACACACAAATTGAGATTTAAAACCGTAATTCTTTTGTCAATATATACATTTTTGGACCTATTTTATTTTCATATTTTTATGCCTCAAATCAATAAACATTGAACAAAAACTTTGCATATCAAAATATAAAGAAAAATACAAATTTTATTTCATTCAAAAATAATGCATAGTGTGCCCAGGACATATAGAATAGAAAGTCACAAAGAAAGCTTCTCAAACATGTATCTTCTCCATACAGACTCAAAATTTACCAAACTCACTTTTATTGTTCATAAAATTAAATTATCTATATAATGAAGGTGGTTTCATATAATTTGGTGTTAAGATGCAGAAGTCGGATTTTGGGCCCACATTGTGCAATATACTTGTATATAATCTTCAATATATTTTTCCTCCATATTTTATATCCTCCTATTTTTTTTATAAATTCACATAAATAAGTAATGTACTTTACTACATATGTAAATATACCTATAGAATACCTACAAAATATGTACATATAATTATTTGAGTGCATAAATAACTTCAAAAAAATAAAAGAAAAATATGTACATATGTATTATGTATAGTGTAAATATCAAAATTATGTATATAAAATAATATAATATATAAAACCAAAATAAAAATAAAATAAAGTACTTAGGTATTTATATTTATAATATACATGTAAAAAATGAAAGCCTAACAAATAGAGTCATAAAAATAAATAGAAATTACTAAAAAAGACCTTATTAAATATGGAACATTTTTTATGCTTTAAGTTTATTTAAATAAAATCATCTTCTATTTTAATTTTAATTTTCTTTCATTTCTTTTCAGTTTTGTTGTTTTGTGCATGCCTAGTGCTTGCATGGCCCAATCACGTGCCTTGGAGTGTTGACCCCAGGTCAACAACCCCTCCCTTCTCTACAGCTTGTCAGACTTGGTCATGGCGCCGACTTTGCTGAATTTTCACGTGAATCCTATTGACCCTTTGGGCTCGATCCCTTTTGGAAAGTTGGAGATCGGATCATGCTCTTTCTCGCATGTCCTTTCGATTTTATCTTTGTTGATCGATAGAGCCGAAACCCCGAATCCCCTTTTTTACTTTTTCAGTCGATATAAAATAACCTCCCATCATCCTTTGCTCACTTGATCGTCCATATCCATCTCTAACCCCCTAGAACCTCCATGGAGCTTCGTGTTTGTGATGGGAAGGACGAACATTGGTTCTTGGGCATGGACAAAGGAGAAGGAGGCACATCCACATCCCTGGAGATCTTACCGTTGAAGCTATTCTCCCAGCTACCTTACTCTTGCATGCTTTTATTTTTGTTCCCTAGCTTCTCAGTAGCGTAGATTGAATTCTTGCTCATCTTGATTTCTCTTAAATCACCTAAAATCCAAAAAAGTCACCTCACTAGATCTTGAAGCTACGACATCTATCTCAGATCATCTACACCTACATAGCCGCTCCTTCCACCTCCGTTGACTTCCTGACCCCTTCTCCATCTCCTAGACCACCTTCTCCACCTTGATCTCACAAAGATTGGGTCCCTGGTTCTCCCTCCGCTACCCATAGTCGAAGCCCCTCCGGCCATCTCATCCACGCTCTCCCTATGCATATTTGTAGGCCAGGAATCTCTGCTTACAGGCCATGGTTCTAACCATGCAGGTCCCAACTTCAAAGGATCGCATCTGGGTAGTCCCAAAGGAGCTCCAGGTCCCCACCGACGTCTTTGATCTCTGACCCATTCCTTGGGTCTCGTACCTGATTCCTACCACCAAGTAGCTCATCCACCTCCCAGGAGAATTTCCTGACCATCAGCAAGGCGGGAGGTGGTCAGAGCTGCTAAGGAGCATAAATCAAAAGACGACGAGCAGTTGTTCTTCAATCGTTCTTCTTGATGGCATCTCCATTGTGTGATGAAGAATCAGTCTCCAAATCACACAGCTGATGTTCAATCAAGTGTCGCTCCAACCATTAGATTTGGGGCCAAATCTAATCTCGATCGCATATGCTTGAAGCTTTACAAAAGCTCCACAATCGTTGATCGCGTTAAGTGAATTAATCTCAGTCATCTGTTCGAGTGCCAGGAGAAGGTATTTTTCACCTAACCCCTCTAACTTTTTTAGCATTTATATTTTAGTCCTATAAATATTTATCACAGTCCAAAAAAACTTGAAGTATTTTGCAATATTGGCCCTAAGTTATCTCTTATTTACATTTTAGTCATGGACACGCTACCTCACGTCGTCCCACGTGAGGGTTTTTGTGGGTATTTTGCATATTTTATCATGTAGTTTCTTGGACTTGATCTAAAATTCTGAAAATAATTTTGGAAATTGCATTTTCCCCCTACTAGTTTGAAGAGAATTTATATTTTATTGGGAAATTTGCACGGATAGCCTTGGACCTTTCATTTGTAGAACGACACCTCCCAAGCTCTCTTTAATTTCTTAATTAATTGGAAAATTGTGGATTGTCACATAGACATTGCTCTTTAGTTGTAAATGCATGCCTAGGGTCTCTTAAATTGCATAATGATCCCTTTGCTGCTACATTAATTTTTTCTTTGGTGTTTACTATATTAATTAGCCAAGTAACTTCAACAAGTCTAGGAAAATTATTTTAAATACCTTATATAATATTTTATCACATATATTTTTATTAAGGTATTTATTTTTATTTTTTATTCGAAAAATATAAAAATATATTTTTATTTTATTATTTGATTTAGAACAATCATAAAAATTAAAATATAGCATTAAAATTTACCAAAAAATAGGGTATGCATATTTTATTGTAGTTTATCATATATCCAAAATTCATAAAAAATACAAAATTGAAACTTCAAAAATGGTAAAATACAAAAAAACTTAAAAAAATCATAAAAACTCGTACAAAAATCAAGAAAATATGTTCTAAAGCTTTAAACTTTCTTTGTTTAATCTCCTATATAGGAAAAAATTTTTGAGCACTTTCTAATATAATATATCTTTATTAGGCTCATTTTAAATTCATGTATTTTCTGTTTAGTTTATTTTGTGTATTTTAATTTTAAAAAATCCATAAAAAGCTAAAAAAAATACCCTAAAATACCTTAAATAGAGAAAATACATAAAATCCAAAAACAATTTATTTTATGCATTTTGAATTTATTTAATATATTTTAAAAATACAAAAGAGAATTCATTTTCTCTCTATATATATTTATATCTCATATATAATATTTATTTATTTTATTATAAATATCAAATAAAAACCTTTGTAAAATTAAAATTCATGAAAAAACTATAAAATAAAAAAATCAAATAAAATCATAAAAAAATTAAAACCCACAGATTTTACACTTGATTTTCAGAGTTGGGTACCTTTTTGTGATCTATCCCTGTTTGCTCCATGGATGACACTTTATCGACTTCCCTTATACAGATTTCATACAAAGTTGAATAAATTTCATCACTCACATATGCAAGATCTCTTTACATATATACATCTGTGGGTTTTGATCATTGTTTAATCGATTTGGTCGATTGGATCTGAGAGCCGAGAGGGGCACCCATAAAACGATTGCCGGACCCGACGTACCAGGCACCGCTGACCCTCCAAGACCGGACATTAGGACTCCGTCATCCAATATTGATCTCAACGGGCATCAACTAGTTGTGATGAATATTTGCTAATAGAAGCTTTATTCTTCCCCTTTTGTGCATCAATCAGGTGTAGTATCCTACCGCTCCTGAGATTAACAATATTAGATACCATAAAAGAATTTATACCTGACTTAGCAGGTGGTATTGCACTACGATCTACCTACTCCTTTTTCTTGAAGTTGTTGGGGTTTGGCTCAACCTATGCTGGTATGATTGTTTTGGTAAATACGAGGTTGTCTAGCTTCTGGCTCATATCGTTCATGTTTTGATCAGCTGAGCCAGGCAGTCCAAGGTAGGGTTCACTGATGCAGCCTCTAAAAATTCTGTAATTGGTGGAAGCTGAGCTGGTGGTATTGCAACTGATGTTGGTAGTTCTGAAATTGATGAGTTGTGTATTGTTGGTATTGATATTGAGGAGGAGAGAATTGATTTTGAATTGAGCAACCGATAGCTACTGATGGTATGGTTAGCTATATGCTGACTATTGGTGCTGGTACTATTTTCTCTAGTTGTTTCCTTATTGCAAGAATGGTGGGATTAGTGAGGCTGGAAATTCCATCCACTCTACTGAGGAATGAATGGCCAGATAATTGTGCTCTAACCTTAGGGTTGTCCTCCAGGACAGGTCGGAGCTTTTTCATTGCCCCACATGATGTTCACTTCTTGAATCTGTGTAGGTGATGGATTGAATGGCTCGGTGTAATCCTAGGTCTCTGGATGGTACACTACCGTCTGCTGTTGTGGTGATTATGATCCTTGATCGAGTGTTTGTACATAATACACATGCTCAATTGACTGGGTTGGTCTTTGATTCGGCTGTACGGATGATTCTTTCGGTTCGGTAAAATGTTCGCTTGTCCCTTCACAAACTAGTAGGCATTAATTGTGCTAACCAAAAGCTCAAGCTACTTGGAAATTTGATCGAGCTTGTCCAACAACTTGGTTCTATGTTCGATCATTTGTATTTTATTAAGGTTTGTAATCACTTTTCAATGATATCAACTTTAGAGAGATGGTTCCCGATGATGTTGATATTAGAACTCATGTCTCTCTTTTCTTCATAATATTATGTCACCTCCACTGGCTTTTGTGGGATCGATGGGACTTTTTGAAATACATCAGATGAAGATAAGGCAGTTGGGCCCTTAGTCATCTACTCGAAGATCTACCATACGACATCTTCGCCCTTGTTTAAGTGTGATCCTCCACACACGACATCCATGAGCCATTGGCTTTCTTGATGCAAGCCCCTAAAAATGTTCTGGACCAAGATAGTCTTTGGCAAATTGTAATGATGGAACTTCTCCATAAGATCTTCGAATCTTTCCCACGCCTTGTGAAATAGTTCATGGGACATTTAGGAGAAGTCGGAGATCAAGACTCGCATCTGATTTAGACGACCCAGGGGATAATATTTGTGAAGGGATGTTGATTTATGTTCTTCCCAAGTCATCACCACCTTTCCCAAGTGATTGATCTAATACAATGCCTTATCTTGAAGGCTAAAAGGGAAGGCGGTCATCTTACTGCCTCTAACGAGATGTTGGGGTAGTGCATGGTATGACGAATCCTATTGAACTATTGTAGGTGAAAGTAGGTCTCCTCATTGGTGTCACCATGGAAGATCGGCAAGAGAGGGAGAAATGAAGGATTCAACTCAAAGTATTTGTGTATCGTAGGGACTCTGATCCACTCAGTCACTTGACCACCACTATTGTTATAGGTTTCCTTCATAGTTGGTTTGGGTGGTCCTTCACTCTCATCTCATCCTCCATGGTTTCCTGCAGGTTGTCCATCCTTATTCCAACCATGGTGCCCCGCATCCTTTCCTACTCGGCTTTCTTTGTAACTCCTCTAATCATTGAGAATTTCCCTGAAGGCAACTTGATTGAGAGCTTGATCTATCAATTGTTGATGGATGGCTTGAATCGAGGTGAGAAACTATGTATTGACTTCATTCTGATATATTGTGTAATCCAAACTCAACCCTTTGTCATGTTTATGGGGAGCCATCTAAAAATCCAATTGCAATTTAGGCTCCTGATCAGGTATAGAATATGCATCCGAACATAAAACCCGATCAATCCTAAAAAAAGGAGCAAGATTGAGATGAGAGTTGATCTCAAACAATTGATTTATTGGTGAAGCTTATTTGAGTCCACAGATGGAGTTCCTTTAGCTTGCACACCTTACCTTCCTCAACTATGAAGCCCTGGGTCACTTCATATGAATATCTTCAGAAAGGTGTTCATAGAGGAACGCAATCTTGACTTCCATATTGTAGATGTCACAGTCAAGTTGTGTAGCTACAGTTAGCAATATTTTGATGGGTTTAAGCATGATCACTACAAAGCAAGTCCCAAAGCATGCAATGTCTTCTTTCTGTGTGTAGCTCATGGCTACGAGGCATGCTTTGAAGGTCTCTACTTTCTCATTAGGTTGCCACTTTATCTTGAAGATCCATTTACACCCAATGGGTTTGATCCCTACAAATGGATCCTCGAGGGTCTATACACAACACTTGTGTATGCAGTCTACTTTAGATTTTATTGCTAACATCCATTTTTCTATGTCATGATCTATGGAAGCTTCACCATATGAAGTTAGATCATTGTCAGACCTATCAACACATGGACTCCATACCCTTTAGGTGTTCTAACCACCCTCAAACTAATTTGAACAGGTATGGTTTTAATTTAGTCATATTATACATATATACATATTAACAGTCTTCCTCTCTTTTTATTTTCCTTCTTTTTATTCTTTGATTTATTTACTTGCATGTTTTATTGCATAAAAGTGCATTTTTATTTATGAATGTTATTTTTATAAGAAATGATATTTAATGCATATTTACATGCAGTTGTTAAGGACTTTAATAAAATTCCCAAGAAAAGTTAATGAATCATGGATTCATCAACTCCCTATACTTAAACTTTGCTAGTTCCTTAGAAAACACTTATTTGAAAAATATAAAAAAAGAAAGAAAGTTATAATTAGTTTGTTTTTCTAAACTAATTCATGAGAACAAACAAAGGACATAGCTTGGTCGGTCCTTAAACAATCATTTTATCAGAGCCTTAACTAGGATTAAGATTTTAATCTCAATAGTCCTCATGTTCTAAAATCATTATTCAAGCTCACCTCAACAACCAACTCAGATCCACTTATCCATATCGATAACTCTATCAACCCTGATTTCAATTTGTACAGTGTGTGAATTGTGTTAGCTCTTCCTTCTTAAAGAAGCGGAGACACCGCCCATCCCAATAATACACTCCTATAGGTTTCTCATCTAGCTATTCTTTCCTTAAGGATGGGGGTATTTATTTCTATGCTCAGGTTGTATTGTGTCCACAACTGAATAGAGAAAGAATGTAGAATAATGAGAAAAGAACGGTAGTGTGATTAGTGTAGTCACATCTCCTTGTGAAGCACAACCAGTATAGCTAAGTCTCCACTAAGATGTGCAGGCTTTTGGAAACTTGGACCATTGTGGTCATATTTGTATATGGTGGTTGTCTTCTTTTTAGTAGTATTTGTAATGTTGCTTGCACTGCATCAATCTTTTGTACCCTGACGGATATAGCGTCTTTTCTTCCATCCATTTTTAGGTGTCTTGGATAAATTGTGCCAACAGATCCTTCCATCATTTGAAGCTTTATTTCAACCCTATAACTCCCGTCTTTAAACGTCCATGCCACTAGAAAAGGATGAAAATACACCACTAAATTGAACTACCCTTCGCAACTCCTTGTAAGTAGAGCTAAGTGCAAAGTGCATTGTCCAAAATTGGTTCACTGTTGTAGAGTTAAATGGATGACACAAAGTGTTCTACTTAGGCAAGTTTAAGATGAATTCCCAAACATGGTCTCATGGAGCCCAAGGATATAAGTCATAGACATGAAGACTATAAATTCCAGTTCCTAACTAGGCTCCATACAATGATAGTCAAAAGCCATAATCAAGCTCCATCCTTTAGACCATTCCCAATCTTTAGTTCAAAAAATCAGTTTTTTTCTGAAAAATGTTAATGCAAATGCAGCCATATTTTTTTGTGAAGTACATTTTTCTGAATTTTACTCATTTTATGGATTTTAAAGATTTTGTAATTTTTATGAATTTTCGGACTTTGTATTTTTTTATGGAATTTTTAGTTTTATAAACAATCATATTTACAAGAATTTTACATGATAAATTATCAATATTTTATTTGAATCAAATAACTAATGTATTTTACAAATTTTATATACAAAGACTTTAAATATTAAGTAATTTACACATAGAGGAAGACAATCCCAAAGCATAGGCTTTTTTCGTGAGATCCCTAGCCGAATCATAAATGATGTCATTCTGACGAAAGAAAAAGCCATTATTTATATATCTATTTTCAAAAGAATACTGCTTGAATTATTTAGACTTTCTAAAAGGGTGAAAAATAGAGAGTTGGATAAGTATTATACATATTTAAATACATATTTGAAATACGAATTTAAAATTAATAATTTTAAATAATACTTCTACAAATATTTTACCTATTTACAATGATTTTTTAATATTAAATAGATAGATTTTAAATAAAATTAACCCTTACCCACTTTTTATGGATTTTATAGATAAAGAAAATATATAAAAGTATGAGTTATGCATAAAAGTATATATATAATATATACGCACCCCTTATACTTAGCTCGTGTTATGTCCTCAAAGCATCAAAAGAGAAAAAAGAGGACATAACTCGTGCTAAGTAAAAGTGGGTGAGAAAGAATAAGAGAAAAAACATTAGTCACACCCTATGCTTACGATCTGGTCATTGTAAGTATAGTGGAACAAAATGAGGTGACTGAGGGCAAGGCATATACAAATGAAGAAACGAAAGAAAAATAAGAAGAAGCAGAATCACTGAAATCACTTGGTACCCCTATACTTAGGATCAGGCATCCTAAGTATAGAAGCGAATGTGGACAATGTTAGGGACTAGTGATTGGTGTAAAAGAAAGGGAAACAAAAGAAAAGTAAAAAGAATAAAAAAACGAGAATCAATGGATAATTAGTCCCTATACTTGGGATCTAAGAAGGATATACAAGTGATGGTGTACTTCAAAAACAGAATGGCTCACAAGTCTCTATATAGGACAAAATGAAGTACAAGAGCAATCATGGGTCTTGTACAAAGTAGATCACCTCAACTTGGGCCAGATGATCATTAATCTCCACTAAGTGCTTCATCATCTGCCCATTCACCACGATGGATCTACAACAGTTGACACATCTAATATAGATATGCTTCGATTATCGTGCGCCATTTTTACTATGTAAGGTCCTTCCCACTTCCTTTTTAATTTGCCAGAAAAAATTCCCAATTATGCATTGAACAACCAGGCTTTTTGACCAGGGTTAAAGATCTTGTGGCGAATGTGCTTCTCGTGTGCCTCTTCACTTTGTCCTTATAAATGAGGGTGTTATCGTATGCCTGATTTCAAACCACTACTAGATCATTGAGATCCATATTCCTCTTGGTTTTTGCTCCCTACATATCAAGTGAAATCTCTCTAATGGCCCATTCAGATTTGTGCATGATCTCTATGGGAAAAGGGCATGGCTTCCCATAAATCCGTCTGAAAGGAGAAGTACCTGAGGGAGTCTTGTATGTAATATGATATGCTCAAAGAACCTAGTCTAGAAGAAGTGACTAGTTCTTCCTATCCGGTCATACTAAATTTTGAATAATTGATTTCACCTCCCTATTTTATAAGTCAGTCGTGTCATTCGTCTGAGGGTGATAAGGAGAAGCTACACTGTCGTTAATGCATAACTCTTCACTAGCTTTTACACCTCCTTATTAATAAAGTGTCTACCCCCATCAGAAATAAGAATGTGGAATATTGAACCATGAAATAATACGTTCCCTAGGAACCTGCACACTATCTTGCTATTAGCAGTTCTACGGTTATAGCATCCACCCATCTACTAATATAATCTACATCCAAAGGAATGTACTCAAAGCTACTTCTCGAAGGAAATGGTCCCATAAAATATATTCCTCATGCGTCAAAGATCTCACAAATGATAATAAGTCGCATTGGCATTGCTTCTATGGCACTGATTGTTCCCACTGCTCTCAGATAGTCCGAGCAATCTTCACAAATGTGCACGCATCTCTAGTAAGATCCGGCCACCAAAATCCATTCTAGAGTACCTTATGAGATGTCCTCTTACCTGAATAATGTCCCCATGCCTCTAAGGAATGGCACAAGTTAAGGACATTATTGTATTCCTACTGAGGAATACATCGGCTATGGACACAATCCAATCCCTCACAAAAAAGAATCGGATCCTTCCAGTGATAGTATTGTGCCTCAAAAACTAGCATGTCAACTTGGTCCTTCCGCCAACCCTATGGACTTTTATGCTCAACCAGAAGGTTTATAATGTCTCCATACCATGGAAGCTCTGTAACTACAAAGATACTCTCATCTGGAAATCTCTCTACAATCTCTATCATGTACTCATATGAAGGATGCTCTATCTGTAATCGGGAGAGGCGATCAGTGTTGGACATGCAAGCCCACAGTGAGCCATTATGCAATAAATGTTATAACAAATATCATTCTCTGATCTGAAGTGAAAGAATAATTAATTTGCATAATAGGTCCCTTAGTACAATTAGGGTTATGTACTATGGCGATCTTAATTATCTTACAGTTGTTGATTCAATTGTTGAATCATAGAGGTTGGTGCTTGGATGAATATCTAAAGAGTTAGATTAAGAACTCATCAAGGACCATTAAATGATTATTAAGAGATGATATCCAACCTGAGTAGGAGATGCCAATTCTTTCTCTTTTGGTTGATATCTGATAGACCTCTTGATGCTGGTCCTCTGCACAGGGATAGAGATTTGGAGGTGTCAACTTAGTTAGGTCAAAGAGATGACTTAACGAGATCAAGATAACCAAGACCTATGTCGTATACTAACACGATATAGGCACATATCCTATGACCGGAGACCATTGTGCCACTATATGCTTGAGTATGTACATTTGGTAGACTGATAGGTTGATGATCTAATAAAGGTAAATACACTGGTGAGCTAATGTGCATATGAGGGCATATGAGTAATACCATCTCTGAAAGGTATCATATAAGTTCATTACTTAACCAGAATACATGAGCTCACTCATTAGATACTAGGATCAAATTTTGTGCACGGTCATCTCATTTTGGAAGCTTGACTGAATTTGTAGGTTTGATACATGCTTTTTTGGAAAGTATATGATCAATACCTAGGTATGATATATGCTTTTGGAAAGTGTATGATCGATACCAAGTCCCAACGATCAAATGAGAAACCTAATGATAAAACTCTGAAGAAGACAATCTAAATTGATCTAAATCATTGGGTTTATTCTAGGCCTTCCAGTATGCTTGATGTACAGGTATTGAGAACACCTGAGGGTGATGTGATCATAAATGATTGTATAACTAGTGACTCTTCTCAATAGAGAAGTAATCTAATATTAGTCCAAATGTTGGACATTGTTCTAAATATGATTCATATGTAATAAGAAGACCAGATTTACTGCTTCGATTTAATCAAACATCTTTAAAAGGTCCCCTTGATCTGGATTTGAGATATGATCTCAATATCCAAGTCATTATGCATGGAATGTATAATTGTCCTATGCTTATCTCCAAGTATCCGTGGAGAAAGCGCATTATTCTCGAAAGAGTTCAAGAATAATTCCATTGATGATTTATGTATTCGAGCATTGAGAAATTAATAGTTAAATGTGATTTAATTATCACGAATAATTAAAATATAATTCATATTATTTAGATGCATGAGAACGATGATCCAAGATAATTAAATGTGATTTAATTATCAAAGATATGAATAATGTGGATAGCACTATCCATATTATTTAGGGTTTTTATCTGTTTTGACCTTCTAAGATATTGCAATTTCAGTTATGCCCCTCTCTTTTTTGAAATATCAATTGTGCCCCTACCTTCTTACAAAATTCACAGTTCTGCCCTTTTGTAATATCAGTTATGCCCCAACTTTATCTTAACAGAAGGGCATAACTATGAATTTTGTAAGAAGTTAGGGGCATAACTGATATTCAAAAAAAGGGAGGGGCATAACTGAAATTGCAATATCTTTGAGGGGCACAACTGATAAAAACCCTATTATTTATATATTATAAATGTGATTTATATAATATATTAGAGAGAGGTTATTGTAAATAGTATCTTCAAATTAATTGTTGATGTGAATTGGATTCACATTTGAAATTAATTGGAAATACAATTTACATTTTATTTTGGGTTGTGAATATGATTCACAATTTTTTAATGTCTTGACTACAATATTCGCAAAATTAATTTGGAATTATTTTTGTGAATTAATTTACAAAAACGTTTATGTAAATATGTGTATATATATAAAGGATTATATCACATGGGCCAACACCATCAATTCAATGGACGGTGGACGGCCACCCTTTGACTTTTTATCAAGTGTGCAAGTCCTCCCCTTATTTTAGGGAGGTGGGTGGCCTCCTTCCTAATCCTTTTATGCTAATTAAGTTAGTTCAAATTTAATTATGTTGATTATTCAATATATTTAAATTAATTTAAATTAATTGTTGTTGTATTTTTTACAATAAAATCATGGCAATTGAATATAAACACAAATCAATCTCAACCATTGATTGTTTGTTTCACATGGATTGTAATCCATGGACTCCCAAAATACTATAAAAAAAGAGAGACAACCGTATATCTTCTTTAGCACATAGCAATTGAGTAATCTCTCTCTCTCTCTCTCATTCTCATACTGCAAGCCCCGTCTCTCTCTCTCTATTTTATTGGTTGTCCACCTTGTGCCACAGAGAGAATCATCGTCTTCGCCATGTCGTCATGTCGTCGCTTTGACCTCTTGTGGATCTCCATCTCCTTCGGTGTGCCTCGCTAGTGAAGAAGACTTTAGATCTCAAATGACAAGATTAGGAGATTCGCCTCATGGATAATCTTCTTAGATTGCGTGAAGCCCCTGTCTCATCAACGCCCTCGTAAGCATCTCCTCCTTCGGGTCGGATTTGATATAGTAGGTCTCTTCGTTTAGAGACTTCAATTGCAAACATGCTTAGAGAGGTAATCCTAATTCCCCTTTATGGTCTAGACGAAATGATCCGAGAAGTATTCTTGGATCATGTGTTTTCATTGCATTTAAAATTTTTAAAAATTCTGTTGTCCTGAGTGACTAGTACAACTAGTCACTCCCGATCGCATATGATGCGATCATCTCGCTTCCATGATGCGATTAAGGATTTTTTTCCTTGTCCTTCAAGTGGTATCAGAGCCTTAGTTGGGATCTGATGAATCTGTGATTCATCACTCTAAAAGATACTAATTAAACTCAGTTCCCCAAAATTCATCTGCATTATATCACCTATATTGCATTAATAACATTCATGCATGTATAAATAATAATTGCATTTTATCTTGCATAAAAAAGAAGCCAAAAATCCCTGCACAATTGACATGTAAAATAAGCTAACTTCTCCATTTTTTTATTAATTCATGTTAACTCCATATCACTTGAAACCACCTCCATTGTGTACATATTACTTACGAGAATGAATAAAAAATACAAAAAAATACCAACATAAATAAGTGGTCCACAAGGCAAATTCTAGATAATTGAACTAAACATTGATATCTTCCATATACAATATCTGAATTGATCCTACTCATTTCAAACTAATGTACATTCAATTACCTTCAAAACAATACCAAGTTCAAGTTAATCCTAGCTCATACATGAAAGTTGGGTTTTGGGCCTCTTTTGTACATTGTGTATTTTACCCAATTTTGACATATTCTTATATGTACATAATTAACTCTTTCTATTTTATTTCTTTTTCATAAATTTCTTTTATAGATGTTTTATTAAAATACTTAAAAATCCAAACCTAAAATAAAACGAAACTCAAAGAAATTAGCTGAGTCTGATTGTGCACTGACAATTTGTACAAACGTCCTCTTTGTTGTACTTTATTTTATTTCTCCTTTTATTAATTAATAAAAATCCAAAAATAGAGTAATGTGTAAATATTCATATTTGACTTATTGTATTTTTCCCATTTTTTACATATTTAAAATGACCAAAAAAAGTACAAAACCAAAAAATAGGTATTCTAAGTACACAGAGTACCCCCAAAATATCACCTTATGCAACTTACTTGTTTTGGTTTTGGTCCCTTTTTGAAATTTGTAGATCTCATAGAAGCTAACAACTTTCTTGAAGTATTTCTATTTGAGGTCATTTCTTAATTCTTTTTTATTTTTATTTTCTTTTTAGTTTTAGATTTTTGTGGGAATGACATGTGGCAGTTCTTGGAGATGCCATGTGTCATCCATTTTCGGTATTTTTTATTTCTTTTTTAAAAAAATTAAAAAATAATAAATAAAAATAAAATAATTTTCACACTTGGTTAGATATGGGCCACTAGATCTCGGCCGATCGGATGGCCCTTGTATGTCCCCTTCCAGATTAGGCGCACCACCACCGCCTTCCCCATTTACGGTCGCCTCCTCCTTCCATCTTGGGCGCCCCGTGTATCTCACCACCAACTTCCGTCCTTGGTCGGGCGCCTGATATCCACAAATTATTTCGGCCGCCCGATCTCCACAAATCCGGCATCTTCCCTCCCCAATGCATATCATCTCTCTGACCTCCTTCCAAATCAAGCCACCATGTTGCCCATCATCGATCATCTCGATCTCCCTCTTCAATCAAATCCTCCACCAATCATCTTGTCAGATCTCTGTCAATGGTAGCCTTCCTAGTTTCTCCACTTCCCTCCCGTACCTCCTTCCATCTCTAGCACACCCTTCACCTCCTCTATTTAACTCCGAAGCCCCCTCTGTCAACAACCATCTGTCGATAGCCCTACTTCAAGGAGGAGACGGTGGTGATAGAGCCTTTCCTCCCCCTTCAATCTGGCGAGGTCCATGGGTTTTATCCCTTGTTGCAGCACCAAACTCCTTAAGTTGTCATCTCCTTGCTCTGACTTCGGCCGTCGAGCGAATAACCACCTCCAGATACACCCTTTGCTGCTACCATCTCTGCCTCTCCTTCACGACTCCAACCAAAGTTTTGCCTGCTCTCGGAGGTTCCTCTACTCGTTGCCAACCGCAAGCGATCCTCCTTTGCCTAAGGTTTGATTCACTCCATCTCCAGAAACCCCTTGATATCAACCTCCCTCCAGGAGCTTGCAATCGTCATCATCACCTTCATCATCATGCTCACAAAAAGATCTACCTAAAAACCTCGTTAATCATTGGCAACCCTCCCTCTCGACCCCATCGGTTCCCTTGTACTTCTTCTTCCTATACTTAGGTCAAGACCAAAGTATAGGAGGGACCGATGCCGTCTGTATATTCCATTCTCTTCATCAATTTATGCCATCAACTTACACCCTTCTACCATACTTAGGCTGACCCGAGCTTGAGTATCGGGGGACCTGATGCCTATTGTATATACTCTCCTCATTCACTTATATACTCTCCTCATTCACTTCTCCCCTTGTCCACATCATTTTCGCCCTTCTTCTATTCTTAGACTGTCCACAACCTAAACATAAGAGGGTGGGCCGCCTTATATTTTTATTTTATTTTTTTTACTCTCTTACGCTTAGTCTGAGCTATGTCTTCTCTGCACTTCTTATTCTCTGAGGACATAGTACTCGCTAAGTATAGGGGGTGTGTATATACTTTGTATATATTGTACCCATTGATCATACTTTCGCGTAAGTATATATTTTATTTACGAGGTGGGTAACTAACTTGTTAAATATGAAAAACAAAACAAAACAAAAAATTGCAACTAACATTATATGTGCCCAGTCATGTGTGTAAAAAAAGCTTTTAAAAATTGTATTTTTATTCATTTTTGCAAAAACATCTCTTGCATTGAAAAAATATTAAAAAAAGAAAATGTTTGTTTGCATTTCACACATCAGTACTTCATAGAGAATTACATGCACTTGCATTGGTGAAAAGTCCTTGGGTTCTGAAACGAGTTATGAGCAAAAATCGAGAGTGGTCTTGACTTAGACTTAATCCACCAAATTTTTAGAGAAACTTCAGTGAAAAAGAGGATTTTAGAAGCTTCAGGTCTTTGACTTAATTCGAGGTCCACATGAAAATGTGCGGAATTTGTCTTGGTGTCAAACATGGTCGTCTCATTCCGGGTACGACTCTTGAATAGGGAATTAATCTGTACTCTTGCACTATGCACTTAGCTCAACTCAGACGAGGTGTTGAAATACTGTGTGTCTCTTTCTGGTAGCATGGACATCTAAAGACCAGAGTATGGGTTGAAATAAAGCTTCGGATAAGGGATTGATGACAAGGCACAATTTTTTCTAAGATCCCAAAACATGTACAGAAAAAAATTTTCATATCCATAGGGGCACAACAAGATCCATACAGAGCTACCAAAATATCAAAACAAAAAGAAGACAACTACCAAATAAATATTTGATAAAAAAGGGTCCAAGCTTCAAGACAACCTGTAGATCTTGGTGGAGAATTGGCTAAGCAAGTCGGATTACAAGGAAGGTGACTACACTGGTCACCCTCCGGTTCTCTTGCCCTTCTTCTAAAAATTTCTCCCTCTTTTGATAGTGAACACAGCACGACTGAACTTAGAAGGAAATACTTGACTCCCCGAGGATGAGTTATTAGAGGAGAGGTTTGCATGAAGTCTGAAATTCTTGATGGGAAGAGCTAAAACCTTTCACACACATGAGACAATTATTCAATGTTCATGGGGTATGCTTTGGGAAGAGGATTGATCTAAGATGACTTTTGAGTCGAAACTATGACAATGATGTGTAGAACTTGGAGGTTGTTGATTTTAGAACACTAATTCTCATAGGAGTTCCTCCAAACTAATAATCCAAAGGTCGGGTTTAGCTCCATTTTCACCTTTTTCTCATGGTCATGGTATGGAACCCAATCTCATTTCACCTCATTTCATTTCGTTAGTTTCTCTGGGACGAGCATGGTTTAAGTATAGGGGGTTGATGAATCTGAAATTCATCACTCTAAATAAGATTATTTAAACTCAGATCCCCAAAATTCATCTGCATTTTATCACCTACATTTCATTTTTACCATTCATGCATGTAAAAATAATAATTGCATTTTATCATGCATAACTGCATAAAATAAGAAGCCGAAAATCCCAGCCCAATTGACATGTAAAGTAAGCTAATTTCCTCGATTTTTAATTAATTCATGCTATCTCCAAATCACTTGAAACCACCTCCAATGTGTACATATTATTAACAAAAATGAATGAAAAATATAAAATAATCACTAACATAAATAAGTGGTCCATAAAGTCAATTCTAGAGAATCAAACTAAAACCCTGATATCTTCCTCATACAGAGTCTGAATTAATCCTACCCACTTTTAACTATTGTACTTTCAATTACCATCAAAACAAGACCAAGTTAAAGTGACTTGGAGCTCATATGTGAAAGTTGGGTTTGGGGTCGTACATTGTGTATTTTATCCAATTTTGACCTATTATTTTATGTACATAATTAACTCTTTTTATTTTATTTCTTTTTCATTTATTTTTTGACAAAAGTTTTATAAAAATGAGCAGAAATCCAAAGCTGAAATAAAACAAAACTCAAAGAAATTGATAGAGTTTGAGTGTGCACTAATAATCCGTACAAAAGTCCTCTTTATTATACTTTATTTTATTTCTCATTTTCTTAATTAATAAAAATAAAAAATAGAGTAATAAGTAAATATTTGTCTTTAATTTTATCGTATTTTTTTGGTCTTTTATCTTATTTAAAATGATAAAAAATTACAAAGCTTAAAAATCAATGTATTCTTTTTACATAGAGTACCCCCAAAAATATCACCTTATGCAATTGACTTATTTTGGTTTTAGTCATTTCATAAAACTTGTAGATTTCATCGAGTCGAACTTGTGCAGAAATTTTTTGGATCCGAGGTCATTTGCTATTTCTTTTCGATTTCTTTTCTTTTCAATTTTCGATTTATGTGGGAGTGAAGCATGGTTGCTCCTGGAGCCGCCATATGTCATCCATTTTCGATATTTTTATTTCATGTTCTCAAAAAATAAAATAAATAAATCAAAAAATAAAAATAAATTTATGATAAGTGGCTAGATCTGGGCTGCTCGTTCTCATCCAATCGGATGACCCCTGTATATCCCCTTCCAGATCAGGTGCACCGCTGTCGCCTTCCCCGTTTGTCGCCTCATTTCCCTTCCATCTTGGGTGTCACTGCGTATCTCGCCACCACCTTCCATCTTCGGTCGACCGATCGATCTCCCCAAATCTAGTCGTCGCCCTCCCCAATCCATATTGTCTCTCCGATATCCTTCCAAATCAAGCCATCATGCCACCTGTCATCGATCATCTCAAGTTCCCTTTTAAATTGAATCCTCCACCAACGATCTCGTCAGATCTCCATCAATGATAGCCTTCCTAATTCTGTTGCCACTCTTTCGTACCTCCTTCCATCTTTTACAGGCCCTTCACCTCCTCTATTTAACTCTGAAGCCCCTTCCAGTAATAGCCATCTGTCGATAGCCCTACTTTAAGGAGGAGACTGTGGTGATAGAGCTTCTCCTCCCCCTTCGATCCGACAAGGTCCGATGGTTTTCTCCCTCATCAAAGCACCAAGCCCCTCGAGCTGTTATATCCTTACTCCGACTTCATCCATCGAACCAACAATCAACTCCAGATACTCCATCCGTCGCTACCATCTCTCCCTCGCCTTTGTGACTCGGACCAGAGTTTCGCCTGCTTTCGGAGATTCCTCCGCTTGTCGTCGCCTACGAGCAAGCCTCACACTCCTGAGATTCGATTCACTTAATCTCTAGAAACCCCTCGACACCAACCTCCCTCCAGTAACTTGTAGTTGTCATTATCGCCTTCGTCATCGTGCGGTCGGAGCAACCGCATCCAATGCATCGTCGTTGATTCTAGTGCGTTCCTCCACCCATCATCGCCCGTAAGTGACCCTCCTCCGCATGCACTCTGCCAGCCACCTGGCCTGAATCCCGAGGTCCTTCCCATGTGAGGTGCTTGTGCGAGGAGGAAACTTTGCATTGAAGCCCTTGGAGATGTGCCCTTTCCTAAAGTAGTCCAACTACCTCTAGGTCACGTACGTAGTACATGCTACTTGGAAATTTTGCTGAAAGCTCCCTCTAAGGGTTGGTAATTTCTTTTCAGCCATAGAACTGCATTTTTATTTTAATTTAATTATTGTATATGCACTGAAACCCATGTGTTCTTCTTTATTGTGAACCTCAATTTGGCATTATTTTACTCATGAAAAACAGACACTTTATTCCTCAATTATTTCTTTACATTATGGAATATGCTTTATATTCTTAGCATCTGTGGTTAATTAATTATTAATATTTTGGCAAAAATACCATATTTTACCCATTTTGTACTAAAATTTCCATATAAAATTAACCATCGCTTAGTTGCCAAAAATTCAAGGATCATAGAATTAGTTATATTTCACATTTTGGCAAAAAAATCGCATTTGCATCCATCATTTGCTCTGTAAAAATCATTTTGCATATTTTAATATTTATTTTTATTAGGAATTATATCTCACATTTTTAGGTTTTAGGATTTTTCTAAGATAGAACGCTTAGTGATATATCTCAGATAATTTTATTTCAAGAAAATATGTGGCTTTAATATTTATTATGATTTATTATTATAATTCACCTTGTTTGAATTCATTATTTCATTAAATAATCATATTTCATCAAAAAATTCCAAAAAAAATTATTGTGCATCAATTTCATCATATTTCACATCTCGATTAGGTTTTGTAATTTTTGGACTTCGTTTCAATGATATTAATATTTTAGACCTTGAAATTAGGCCACTTTTGCATTTGCATTCAAAAATTGCATTAAAAAAAGGATCCGCCTTGGAAGTTGTGCATGAACTTTGATAGACATTTACATAGGTTGTTACTTTGCATTCTTGAGTTTGACCCTGTGACTGGCCCAAGTTAAATAAACATAAAAACTCTTTGATTAGATTAATTAATTAATTAAGAGATTATTTCTTATTTGATCCCTATTGCCCGACTACAATACAAATGACACATTTCATTCATAAGAATTAACGAGGGTGATTTCGGATAAGTCTTAGATATGATCTGAAATCCTAAGCAATCAAGGTTCATGTTTCAGAGCACATGACTCATTATTTTTACATTTGATGCAAGATTCGAATAGATTTTTTGCTTAGTAATAAACCTACTGTTAGTGCACTATTTGGATGATTTTTTTGTTATTAAAATTTATTTGAATGTCTAAATATATCTCAAAAATAGTAACCTATAATTGGTACCAAAAGTGCATAAAAATGATTCGAAGAGTTCCCTCTATGAAAGATGTTTTGCATGAATTCACATATCTATACAAAAATAATTTTACTTATTGTTTTCCAGTTATGAAATATGAAATAAAAAATAGTATTAAGTAGAGAAAAAAAACCAGCAAGCTACTCGAATTTATTTCGTGTGATTCTGGCTTCGTCTGCCCTAGATATCCCATATTTAGTGGAGATGGGTCAGAAGATGATAAGATTATAAAACATCTTTACTTAATGTGTTTATTATTCAATAGAAATCATGAAAATTATGGATTTTCCTCGATTAAATATGATGTTGAATAATTATAAAAATAATTTATTAATCATCATAGGCCATTGAATGTATGTTTCATGAAAACACTAGTTTATCCTACAATAGTTATAGGACAATCGCTACATGCAAAACATTATTACTTGAATAGGTTGGGGATTTGTTTAGCAAATCTACTTATAATATTAATCAAAATGGTTTAGATAAATATTATATAGTATAACTTTGGTTGAAAGACCAATTATTATCTCAAATACAAAATGATCAAATCATATTATCCTGACCTGAGGTAGATATGGTGTCTAGTTGGGGATCCTAGGAGTAGCAGGTTGCTCTGTGAGTGGCTTGTCCAACATCCTGTATGTACTAGCCATGACAACTTGAAATGATAATGCTTGAAATGATCATGAGGTATTTTTCAAATTATTAAAAATTTGTATAATAGGTATTCTTGAGATTATACCATAAGTAACAATCAAGATTGTTTGTTAGTTGATTGAATTGGATTTATGATTGATTTGATATGATTAAAGTAATTAGATCCAATTATACACTCTATTATGAATAGAGTTCTAAGTCCCTTAGAAGAATTAATTATGTTAATGTGATTCATAATAATTAATTAAAATTTGAACAAGATATGGAGGATCACATAAGTGACATCCATGGTCTTCCGTCAAGGTGAATGGTTCCGTCACAAGAGACTGTATGTAGGAGATACCTATCTGAAGTGACAACTCCAGCATACAAGCACACATGGATCGAGCTCTTTGCTTCTTGAAAGAATAAGGTCGTATGCATAGTGACCCCAATATCGAGTCCTCATATTATTGAGGAGATAAAGGATTTCGCACAGCGAGTTCTAATCCTAGTGACGGTTGGTTCAATTAACGATGGGTCAACATCACCTTAGGGGTGGTGGGCCCGGGTGTTAAAGATCGAATTGGGAAATGCAAGTTGAATTTGCAAGGAGAAATGAGTTCCCTCTTCTTTTTATCCAAGTTACAAGTTCTCGTATTATTGGGATGTAACAAAGGTAAGAATGGATATCGCATATCTTAGTGAGATATAATGGTAGGTATGTATCTTAATTTGAAAGTGAATAAGGAAATGAACTTTTAAAGTTGACAAGGCAAGACAACTTTGTTACAAAATCCTAAATCAAAGTAAAATATGTATTTATGCAAATTTCTTATTTCATATAACCTACATTAAACCCACTCAAAAAAACTGTACTCAATTATAACCAGTAAAATATCATGGATCCATGATCAAGATATTGTACTTGCACTTGGAACATAGTGTACATGATTGCAATATACAAGTTTCCTCATTATAATGAGGAATTATAATTAAATAGACAATAGTACAACAACGTTGGGTTTGTACATCTCTATAGTCTTGATCTCTCATCGAGTGTGCTTTGGTGTACCTTGTCGATGATGATCGCAATTATAGAAAATCCTTATAAAACCTAAGAAGATGTTTTGACAGACATATGTACACTCATCACTTAATCATGAATGGCATGGTTCACTGCATTATGCATAATAGTGGCTCGATAAGAGATGATGTGCTCAAAATTTTTGAGCACATGCTTGAAACAAAGTCTTTAAGAGTTAAGATGGATGTAAATATGATGAGTGGCATCATTCTACTACCTATACTCTAGTCATTAATGAAGCTTCATAATATTCATATTGTATGAATTGAATGAAGCATATATAAATGTTGGTATACTCTTATATTGGAATTTTTTGAGTTCAACATAAGAGATCCTTTATCTTAAGAAATGGTTGTTTAAAAATGAAGGAAGCACAATGGAAGCATGGGTTTGACCCATGTTAGAAGAAAAGTCAAATAGTTGTATGTACTTCTGGAACTTCCATACATATGACATCGAAAAAGTTGGATGAATGCCAGTTACTGCAACAAGATGATGTATTGATAGTATGACTATCTAAACTATCCAAGAACCTTAGAGAAGGACTCGGATAGTGCATCATCATCTACATATAATCATTAAAATTGACTTGCTTATTGTTTAAGATCGAAGTCTAATAAATGTATTTTATTCTTCTAATAATGCTTGCAATTGGTTGCATATATTTTATATTATAAAATTTGATCTTGAGGTTTAGTAGTCATCTACATTGATGTTCATGAAGTTGTTGCAACAATCTCCATTGGATAGATAGACTACATATTTTCAGTGGGAGAACCATTAATCTTAGAGAGTGTCTGTATGACCTAGATATTAGAATAATTAATTGTTTATTTCTAAATGTTGGAAATAAAAATTAATTCTGGAATAGGCCTATCATAAAGAATTATGATGGATATATTTCAGATAGTAATCTAACATATAGAGGACTCTACTAAATTAGAAAATTAATGAATGGTCCGTTAAGATTTCTAAAATGTAGAATACACCCTTCTCTGGGAATGGTGTAAGATGCCAAGGTATTCAAGATCTCATACATATTGATGTATGTGGATCATCTCTATCATAATACACATTAATGCTATGTGATACCTATTGATGATTATTTGTGATATGAGATTTCTTCTCTTCATCTTATAAATCTTTGGAATTTTTAAATTTTCACTTTTTTGTATAGAATTAAAGTTTGAAGGAAGATGAAATGAATTCGATATAATCTTGGTAGCAAGTACCCATTAGATTAATTCAATGAATAACTTATGGAGAAAGGAATATCATTCCTATCTCACTCCTCCTAATACATCTTAACTCAATAGAGTTGTAGGGAGATACAAGTGGATCATGTGTGACATGATTTGATCAATGATGAATTTTAGCATAATTACCTCTTAGTTTCCATATATATGTAGTAGAGACTACAATATATATATATATATATATATCTTTAACAAAATTCCATGCATATCTAAACCAAAAAACCCTCATAAGCTATGGTTTGAAACCTAGCATAGTGTTGAATACTTGAGGATTTAGGGTTGCTTTGTCCATAACTTTGTCATGGATGCAATTAAGCTGGAATATAGAACCATAGAATTCTAGTTCATTAGGAAAATAAAGGATGGTATTGGATACCTACTTTATGACCTTGAGATTCTTAGATTTTATCTCTAAGGAGATAATTCTTAGAGGATGACTTTCTTAAGAATAAAGATAACAATGACGTAAAGGACCTCATTAAATCTTGAGAAGATAATGAGGCTCCTAAAATCGGAAACTAAAAGGACAATTAAATATGAAGTACTCATACCTCGTCAGATAAGTCTGACGATGATCTGACTTCATATGATGAAGATTTTGGGGATCATGACATGGAGATATGGATGTTAATAATAATGTCTAAAGTAGACTTCATAAATAATTGTTGTTTATGGACCCTATAGTATCCACCTAAAAGTGTAATATCCGTTTAGGTGTAAATGGATCTTCAAGAGAAAGAGGGAACCTCATGAGAAGGTTGAGACCTTTAAAGCATGACTCGTATCCAATAGATACACACGAAGAGAAGACATCGCTTGCGATGAGACTTGCTCTTCAGTGACAATGCTTGAACCCATCATAATATTACTAACTATAGCTATAGAAATTGACTTTGACATCAACAAGATGGAAGTCAATATTGCATTCCTCTATGATTACCTCAGCATGGATATTCATATGAAGTAGCCCAATGGCTTCATAGTCGAGGAATGCAAAATGTACATGCTAACAAAATTCCATCTATGGACTCAAATAAGCTTCCAGTTGTTGGAACATAAAACTTAATAAAATTATAAAGATTATGATTTCATACTAAATCGTGATGAACCATGCGAAGCTTAGTGGGAGTACCTTTGTGTTCATCGTGCTAAATGTAGATAATATCCTAATCATTTGGAATGATGTAAGTATGATGATAGGTGTTTTATAATCAGACTATTCCATATACTGAGATATGATCTCAAGGACTCCTCTTAGACGTAGGTTTTGAAGTTGTTCAAAAACAAAGAGAAGAGGGCATTGGGACTGTCACATTAGTGGTACACCTTGGACATATTCCATTTTTGAGAAAATTCCAAGAAGGCTTTTTTCCCTTAAGATATGGTAATGACCTATCTAAAGGGATAGCACCTCAAAGAGTTGAGGATGTGAATAGCAAAGCTACATGCCTCAGTGCATCAGCTACGGGAAGCTTAGTGTATGCTAGATGTGTACAATAGTCAGATATCTACCATGTAGTGGTAGTAGTAAATTGTTATTAATCCTACTATGGAGATAAAATACTTGATTGCATTAATAAAACCACCTTCAAGATGACAATATTTTTGAGATAGTGATATCAAAGTCTAATCTTCAAGAACTTAAGACTTTATAGATATTGATCTAAAAGCTCTTAGTTGCATATGCCTTATAAGACATAAGACTTGGTCTTAGTCTTAGAAGATAGAGATCTTTGTGAATAAGGGCATTTTGATAAGGATAATAGAAATTACATATTTGTTATAATAAGTAATTAAGCTATAGTGTCAAAGAAGCTAAAACTGCTTTAGCAAAACTGAGTATTGGTTGCATAAGATGCAACGATCGCATTAGATGCGAGCACTGTTATTGGGAGATATGTAGGTACCGTAACAGGAGTTGACGTAGTCTCTCGAGAACAGAATGATTAGTCAGCTTACCTAGCTATTTTTCTAAATATCTTATGATTAGCACATGAGTGTCGGTTTAAAGATTAGGCCATTAACGGCTCTTTGGGCTAGTGAGAGATTGTTGGACATGCAAGCCCACGACGAGCCATTATGCAATAAATCTTATTGCAAATATTATTCCCTGATCTAAAATGAAGAATACTTAATTTTCATAATAGTTCCTTTAGTACAATAAGGGTTATGTACCATGGTCATCTTAATTATCATACAACTGTTGATTCAATTGTTGAATCATAGAGGTTGGTGCTTAGATGAATATCTGAAGAGTAGGAGATGGCAATCCTTTCTCTTTTTGGCTAATATCTAGTCAACCTCTTGATGCATGTCCTCTTGAAAGGAATATAGATTTGGAGGTGTTAGAAAAGTTAGATCAAAGAGTTGACTTAATGAGATAGAGATAACCAAGACCTATGCCATATACTATCACAATATAGGCAAGCATCCTCTTACCAGAGACATATGTGTTACTATATGTTTGAGTATGTACATTTGGTAGATCGATAGGTAGATGATCTAATCAAAGTCTATGCATCAGTAGGTTGGTATGCATACGAGGGCATATAATAAGTAATACGATCTCTTAAAGGGATTATTTAATTTCATTACCGAGCCGAAATACATGAGTTCACTCATGAGAAATTGGGATCAAATTCTGTACAAGGTCATCTCGCTTTGGAAGCTTGACTGAATTTGTATGTTTGGTATATGCCTTTTTGGAAAGTATATGATCAATACCTAGGTATGATATATGCTTTTGGAAAGTATATGATCAATACCAAATTCCAATAATCAGATGAGAAACTTAATGATAAAACCTTGAAGAAGACAGTCTAAATTATTGTAAATCTTCTGGTTATTCTAGGTCTTTTAGTATGCATGATGTAGATGTATTAGGTATACCTGAGGATGATGTGATAATAAACGATTGTATAACCATGACGCTTCCATTCCGAGGGAGTGATGAAACAGGTTTGGATTTTAGTGACTCCTCATAATAGAGAAGTAATCTAATCATAGACCAAATGTTGGACATTTATCTAAATACGATTCAGATGTAATGAGAGGATTAGATTTATGGCTTTGATCAATCAAACATCTTTGGAGGTCCCCTTGATCTGGATTTGAGATATGATTTCAATATCCAAGTAATTATATATGCAAAGTACAATCACCCTGTCCTTATCTCCAGTTATCCGTTGAGAAAGCGCATTATTTGTGAAAGAGTTCAAGAATAATTCCATGGATGATTTATGTATATGAGCATTGAGAATTGATAAGTAAATGTGATTTAATTATCATGAATATTTTGAAAATGATTCACATTATTTAGATGCATGATAATAATGATCCAAGATAATTAAATGTAATTTAAGTATCAAAAATATGAATAATATGGATGGCACTATCAATATTATTTATATATTGTAAATGTGATTTACAATAGATTAAAGAGAGCTTATTGTAAATAGTATCTTCAAATTAATTGTTGATGTGATTGGATTCACATTGGTAATTAATTGAAAATACAATGTACATTTTATTTTGCGTTGTGAATATGATTCACACTTGTTTAATGACATGATTGCAATATTCACAAAATGAATTTGGATTTTTTTGTGAATTAATGTACAACAAAAGTTGGTGTAAATATAAATATATATATATATATATGAAGTATATATTATGAGCCAACACCATCCATATAATGGAAGGTGTACGTCCACCCATTGACTTGTTCTCAAGGGTGGTCATCCCACGTATTTTAGGGAGGTGGTTGGCCTCCTTTCTAATCCTTCTATGCTAATTAATTTAGGTCAAATTAAATTATGTTAATTATTCAATATATTTTATTTAATCTAAATTAATTGTTGTTGTATTTTTTATAACAAAAATCCTGTCCATTGAATAGAAACACGAATCAATCTCAACCATTCATTTTGTGTTTCACATGGATTATGATCCACGGACTCTCAAAATACTATAAAAGAAGAGGCAACCCTAGCTCTTCTTTAGCTCTTCTTTAACACATAACAATTAAGTAATCCCTTTCTAGTGGTCGTCCAACTTGTGCCCTAGAGAGAATTATCGTCGTCTTCACACCATCGTGCTGCCGCTTCAACCGCTCGTGGATCTTCGTCTCCTTCAGTGCACCTCGCTCATGAATAGACATTGGATCTTGTGTGACAGTATCAGGAGATTTGTTGCTTGGATAATAATCTTGGATTGCGAGAAACCCATTTATAGAGAGGATTTCTTGAGAGTCACACGATCTTACAAGGCAAGACTGCAGTCAATGCATTGATGGCTCATGAAGCCCACAACCATCAACAGTTAACCCACAATAACCAATCAATAACTAGCAAGAATGTGAGTTAAAATGTATTATTCTCGACAAAATAAAATGTATAGCATGTAAGCATGTAGAGGTCGAACCATATAGAGAAAACCAGGTAGCATAAGATTATTACTAATCAATGTGCAGTGTGTTCCAACTTGTTCTTGTATCATCTTTTCTTTTGGTTTTTATTTTTATAATTTTTATAGATTATATTTTTTTATAGATTTTAGTTTCCTTATTTTTTATTTACCTTTTTTTTAATATATAAGAATGATTTATATAGATGTATATGTACAATATTTATATTATAGATAATTTATATATATAATATATAATAAATAGTCAAAAATCATGAAAATACCCACATGTACAATCCCCTATATATATTCAGTTCTAAAAATAAATTAAGGTATTTATAATATAAGTAGTTATATAAAACATATATAGGTATATTCATAAGGCTATATATAACTATAATAAAAAACCAGAAAGTAAATTATTTTGGGGTTTTATATATTATTCTAATGTTTATTGATTTTTCTGTAATTTTTGCTATTTTTTATGGATTTTTTAGAGTCAAAAATATCCCAAATAAGGAAAATACTAAATAAGCAGAATTGAATTGAGGATTAAAAATAACAAATAAAATCCAAAATTCTTCAAAATAATTTTCAAAAATTGATAATAATATAAGGAAAATTCATAGACAATGATAAATATTTTTAGGATTTTTGGTGATTTTTAGTATTTTTTGTTGGAATTTGGAGATTTTTTATTTTTATGCCTTTGTTTTTTTATTTTTTAGAGATTTTTGGTATCGAATGAAAGCATACAAAGGATAACATAGTTTTTTTTATAATTTTTCAAAAAAAATCTATTTTTTGGTATTTCCAAACCAAACATGTGCAAAAATGTGTTCATTTAAATGTTAATAAATAGTTAAAATACCCAAAATGCTAAAATAAAAATAGAGCGTAAAAATACATGTTAGCAGGCATCTAGTCCTATTTTTGCATAATTTTTGGAAGCACATGTGCTATTTTTAATAAATGAAATAGAAGCACTAAAAATACATGAACTAAGAATGGTTTTTTTGCAAATAAAATAATTATCAGGGATTGCATTCAATTTTCCAAAAAAATTACAATGTATATTAAATTTTATTAGATGAAATATAAATACAAAGACTCACAAGGGTATACATGCAATTTTCCCATCTCATGTGGGACGACACGTGAGTTGAGCTGGAATAGACCAAAAGCAATATGAAATTAATAAAGGGGCCTTTATGCAAAATATCCACTTAATTTGCATTGCATATTTTATTTATATAATTAATAAATAAATACAAAAAATGACGGGGGTGAGATTTGTAATTTATCCAAGCTTGTGCTCCATCGTACGATTATGCTCCCTTTACTTGCCACGTGTCGCTCACACAACCCGTGATACCCATTCGCCGATCGATGCTTCAAATTTGATCGTGATGCTTCATCAATGGCTTAGCAGAGCAGGAAATGAACGGTCGGGATTAGAACTAGGGGAGCCTCTTCATTGGACAATATCTACTCGTCGTGAAGAACAGGGAAGAACGGAACCTTCACCAAACTTCAATCCATGAATGCTCACTAACCCGCAGTCTTCTTCGTTGATTCTCACATCTACATGATCGGGAGGGTCATCTGCTTCAAATGATGGGCACGAGAAGCTCCAGGACCTCAAGGAGAAGTCGGGCGAGCTCAAGGTCAGCATGGTCCCTTTTGAAGCTTTTTGTAAGTCAATCCAAACCCATAATGGCTCCTTCACGCGCAATACCTGCACAAAGACATCACTTGGCTTGAGGGGATGAATCTTGATCGGATTTTGAAGCTGATTCGCATAAGAATGGAGGTGGGTGGAGAGGTGATGAATCTGTGATTCATCACTCTAAAAGTTGAAAATAGAGCTTTGTTCCTGAGTAAATAGCAGCATATTTCCACTTATATTGCATAAATAGCATTCATGCACGCAAGCATAATATCTGCATTTTAGCATTCATATTTGCATTAAATAAGAAGCCAATTTCACTTGTAAATATCCACCTGTATATTAGATAAAATTACCTATTTGTATATATTTTATACTAACTCCGAATCCAATAAAACAAACTCTATAGTGTATATATGACTAACACTAATTAAAGAAAAATATCAAAAAAAATACTAACTTGTAAAATTGACCAATAAAAGCCGAATCCAAGTTTGAGACCATGAATCTTAAAATGCACATATCTCTCTCATACAACCTCCGAATAAGGTCTACTCACTTTTAAAGTAATATACATTCAGAGACCTTCGAAACAAGACCAATTTCATTAAAATCGGAGCTCGTATGCAAAACTTGGGTTTTGGACCTCTATTGTATATTGTACAAATTGACCTTTTTGCCCATGTATTTTACCATTTCATTTTCTTAATTATTAAAAATCCAAAAAAAATAGATTAAGTTGTAAACATCCTTCTCATATTTTCTCTATTTTTATTTTGATTTTTCTCTCTATTAAAAATGACAAAAAAATTACAAAAGATAAAATGCGATATTTTACATCTATAAGGTACCACCCAAAAATACGTTTTTTGTACAGATGGAGTCTTTTGATTTTCGGCCCTTCACGAAAGTTGTAGATCTTGTCGAGACGAGAAACTTTCGTGTTGACCACTTTTTGATTTAGTCCTTTTTGTTATTTCTTTTTTATTTTTCTTTACATTTAATTTCTGAATTTTCTGGGAGCGACACGTGGGAGCTCCTGGAGCCACCACATGTCACCCCATTATTTTATTATTTTAGGATTTATTTTATTATTTTCGGATTTAATTTTATTATTATTTTATTATTATTATTTTAATTATTTTAAGTAGCCTACTATATTATTTTATTAATTTATTTCTTTTAATCCCCTTTTACCTCTTCTCCTTTCTTTTCCCCCACTCCAAGCCACATCTTCTCCACTTCCTCCACCATTTTCTCCACTCTCTCCATCTCTTCTCTAACTCCATCCATCCTCTTTATAATCTACTCCACTCCTCCATTCACACTCATCCGCCATTTTCGAGAGAAAAGAGAGAGAGAGAGAGCTCCAGCTATCTGTCGGTGACAACTACCGAGAATCACCGTCGTGCAACGACCTCCGACCACGGCGACATCCGAGGTGGTCTCAACCACTTCATCGTAGCATCCCTCGCAGGAAGCTACTCCAACTTCGAAGGACTCCGCCACCCTTCTTGAGGCCACGACCGGAGTTGCAACACGGCTCCTCCACTTTCGGCAATATCACATATATATTTTCTATCATTGCCTTGTCATTTCATTTTTTTATCTAACGTTTGTTCATCTTACTTTTTTATCATGATCATTACATAAAACAACTCCATTATTCTATCATCATCACCAACATCATATTTTCATTCCATTTTCTTTACACTTTTATTTTCTGTTAAAAAATATACAAAACAAAAAAAATACAAAATTAAAAAAAGGAAGGTGCAGGTCTGCATCCACGCCCGCCATTAGCACAGCCAGCCGCGGCCGTGAGATCTCCCGCACCATCCCCGCAGCGGGCCGCAGCCAGACCGTGCGGCTGTCCCACCAGCGAGCCGCGTGCAGCCGCCCAGCCCACCGGCGCCAGCCACAACGCGCGCAGCCCCCTGAACGCCGCCGCTAGTGCGGCCACCGTGCTCCCAGAAGCCCAGCTCCGCCGCCGCCCTCTCGCTCCAACCCCGCACGGTGGCCCTGCGCCAGCCCCCTGGGCTTCCGCCGTGGTGCGTCGCCCCACCTCCACTCAGCCGCGCGCCGCTGATCGTCCCCCTCGATCGTCGCCTCCTCCTCGCCGACGTCGCCCCAGCCCGAGGCCGCAGGTCGCCACTTCTCCCCGCGCTGCCCCCTCTCCGCCTGGGCGCACTCCCCGCGGCACCTCGCCTCCGGCCGTGCGCGCCGCCAGGTGCACCTCCTGTTGCCGCATCCTCCCTCCGTACGGCCTGCCGCCGCTGCTCCGCCTTCCGCGCCCCCGCGCGGCGCCACGTCTCCTCCACGTCATCAACCAGGTCGTGCTCCCGGCCATCCCCGACAACAACGCCATTTTGATAACCGCTCATGCACTCTATGTTAACTCGGTCAAGTTAATGTCCAAATTAATTATCAGTTTTCGTTGCAGTCGGATACGAGAGGGCTAATCAAAAACCACTTTAATTAGATTTGAGTTAATTTCAAGCGGCAAATTTTTTTTACTTGGTGAAGTCCAAGGTCGAACTCAGGGAGGAAGCTGTCTCCTTAGGTGAATTCTAAGCAAAGTTCTAAGGTTCGATTTTCAGAGGGGAATTTTTTAAGTCTTTTTCGGTTTTTTATGCAAGACACAGCAAAATCGGCCACTTTACAAGTTAAATCAATTTAAGATATCAAATGAATTTGAAAATAGAGCTTTGTTCCCGAGTAAATAGCAACATATTTCCACTTATATTGCATAAATAGCATTCATGCACGCAAGCATAATATCTGCATTTTAGCATTCATATTTGCATTAAATAAGAAGCCAATTTCACTTGTAAATATCCACCTGTATATTAGATAAAATTACCTATTTGTATATATTTTATACTAACTCTGAATCCAATAAAACAAACTCTATAGCGTATATATGACTAACACTAATTAAAGAAAAATATCAAAAAAATACTAACTTGTAAAATTGACCAATAAAAGCCGAATCCAAGTTTGAGACCATGAATCTTAAAACGCACATATCTCTCTCATACAACCTCCAAATAAGGTCTACTCACTTTTAAAGTAATATACATTCAGAGACCTTCGAAACAAGACCAATTTCATTAAAATCGGAGCTTGTATGCAAAACTTGGGTTTTGTACCCCTATTGTATATTGTACAAATTGACCATTTTGCCCCTATATTTTACCATTTCATTTTCTTAATTATTAAAAATCTAAAAAAATTAGATTAAGTTGTAAACATCCTTCTCATATTTCCTCTATTTTTATTTTGATTTTTCTCTCTATTAAAAATGACAAAAAAATTACAAAATATAAAATGTTGTATTTTATATCTATAAGGTACCACCCAAAAAAACGTTTTTGTACAGATGGCTTCTTTTGATTTTTGGCCCTTCACAAAAGTTGTAGATCTCGTTGAGACGAGCAACTTTCGTGTTGACCACTTTTTTATTTAATCCTTTTTGTTATTTCTTTTTTATTTTTCTTTACATTTAATTTCTGAATTTTCTAGGAGCGACACGTGGCAGCTCCTGGAGCCACAACATGTCACCCCATTGTTTTATTATTTTCGGATTTTTTTAATATTTTCGTATTTATTTTTATTATTATTTTATTATTTGTATTTTTAATTTTTTAAGTAGCCTACTATATTATTTTATTAATTTATTTCTTTTAATCCCCTTTTACCTCTTCTCCTTTCTTTTCCCCCACTCCAAGCCACATCTTCTCCACTTCCTCAACCATTTTCTCCACTCTCTCCATCTCTTCTCTAACTCCATCTATCCTCTTTATAATCTCCTCCACTCCTCCATTCACAGTTATCCGCCATTTTCGAGAGAAAAGAGAGAGAGAGCTCCGGCTATCTGTAGGTGACAGCTACCGAGAATCACCGTCGAGCAACGACCTCCGACCACGGTGAGATCTGAGGTGGTCTCAACCACTTCGTCGTAGCATCCCTCGCAGGAAGCTACTCCAGCTTCGAAGGACTCTGCCACCCTTCTTGAGGCCACGACCAGAGTTGCAACACGGCTCCTCCACTTTCGGCGAAATCACATGTATATTTTCTATCATTGCCTTGTCATTTCATTTTTTTATCTAATGTTTGTTCATCTTGTTTTTTTATCACGATCATCACATAAAACAACTCCATTATTCTACCATCATCACCAACATCATATTTTCATTCCATTTTCTTTACACTTTTATTTTCTGTTAAAAAAATATCCAAAACACCAAAAAAATTAAAAAACCAGAAAATTACAAAAAAAATTGAAAATGAAAAAGACCTAAAAAATGGATCCTGTCCTTAGGGAAGCACTCGATGAAGAACTGACTTTTAATCTTCCCTTAATAAAGGCCATAGATCACTTTCCCAACCTCAAACAATTTGTGAGAAGTAACATGATGCCCAAGAGGTCGGGCAATAAGAGGACAAGGACTGAAAGACACATAGTGTCGATGGCCACCTCCTTGGTGATGGGGAGAAAGACCAAGAGCCGCAGAGTGAAGTGGTTGCCCCGAGTTGAATGTGAAATCAAAGACACCATCTTTACCCATGCAAGAATCGACGATGACTCACTGATAAATATCCTCCCGACCTCTGTGTTTGACAAGCTCAAACTCAGGCGACTTAGAAAGTCAAGAGAGATTGTTCAGCTGGCTGATCGATCCATCAAACGGTCGAGAGGAAATATTTCAGTCATCGTTACTTTTCAAGGTGCTCTACTTCTGGTGGACTTCACGATCATTGACATTGAGCACTGAGGAGAGTTTTCCCAGTCTCCGATTATTCTCGGGAAGACGTTCTTAGCCTTGGCTAAGGCGACTATAGATTGCGAGACTCGGGAAATCGATTTTACAGCACTGGGAGCGCTTCGACCTCATCCATTCTTTGATAAACTTTACTCTAAGGTAACCTGCACATCCTCTGACAGTCATGACCATCGAGAGGTAGATGAGTCCCACCTCTCTGCTACACTTGAGAAACCGACTGTCCGGACGACCGTTGCATCAGAGACTCCCCACACCTCCACTTCATCAACTGCTTGCACCACCACCATGATAGCTTCTAAGGAGGACTCATGACCAGAAGCTATCATTAAGTCGGACACGACCTTTGTGGATTGCCTTGATCATTTCGATGATCCGACACAAGAGCCCAATAATGCCAAGCCTACTAAGATCACTAGTACTTTCTCGAGACACGTGATGACCTTTCAAGAATATGCTAATCTATATGGTGACTCGTCTGATGAGGAACCCATGGTCAACACCGCACCACATCCTGGACCTTCAAAGGAAACAACCAAGAATAAATTGACTCCACATAAAAACACGGTTGCTCCCTCTTCTAGTCGGCTATATATTGAGAGGAAGTCGAGAATTGATTCCTCGAGATGTTCCCCCGAACCTCTCCAAGCGCGTCGCTCTCATCTCCCTCTCAATGATTCAGGTTTTAGAAAAACCGACTAAGAAAGTTTCCTTCAACACACAGGAGAAGGAATTTTCTGAGGAGTCCTCATCTGGTCCGGATAAGGTGATTTATATGAGTGAGCTCAGTTTGGTTGTTCTCAAGCCTTATCTAAGCAAGCAGCCGCGTGTCGACCCTCGTTGGACGATCCCTACACCTCACTGCTATACATCTGAGGACGATTCCGACAGCGACACATATGTATATTATCCATCTCCTCGCATCCGCAAGAAGGTTCGTCACAAACCTTCTTAATCTTTGTATATTCTCAATTCTCCTTGTATATATATTTTCTCCCTCTCCAGTGATTCGAATCACTCGTCCCGGCTCCATATCATTTCATTTTATGGCTATACTTAGGATGATCAGATCCTAAGTATAGGGGGAGAGTTACCCGAGTCTCTTCACTGTTCATTGTACATCCTCCAGATCACATCGATCCGCATGCTCACTCATGTCCTATACTTAGGCTGACCAGAGCCTAACTATAGGGGGGACCGATGCCCGCCATGTATATATTAATCCATTTCCCCTTTTTCCTCGCCCGCCCCATTTCTGATCTTCTTCTACACTTAGGCTACCAGAGCCTAAGTATAGGGGGCGGGACGACTTCTATACTTTTTGTTATTTTAGCTCTCCTACGCTTAGCCCGAGCTATGTCTTTTTAGTCACTTTCGTGCTCTGAGGACATAGCACATGCTAAGTATAGGGGGGCGTGTATATATTACATATATACTTACCCATAGCTCGTACTTTCGCGTATTTTCGCGTATTTTTGTTTATATTTTTGCAATACTTATGGGTGGGTAAAAATCGAAAAAAAATTTTGTATACTTGTATAATACTTGTAAACCTTTTGTAAAAATTTAAAAAAAAATAAAATTTTGTATACTTGTATAATATGTACCATATGTATAATACTTGTATAAAAAGTTATAAAACATACTTTTGTAAAATTTGTTGTAAAATAGGATGTATACCAAAAAAAATCGTGTATATTATGTACAAATTATATCAACTAAAAATTGTTGTAAATAATAAAAAATTGTTGTAAACCAGAAAAATAAAACAAAAAGGCTTCTTATTTACTCTTGCATATTATCTTGCATTGAAAAAAAAGAGTCTTGCATTTCATTCATCTACATAGCATGTCATCTGCATCTCATCCGCATATCTTGCATATGCAAGGTGAAAAGCTAGTGGGTTCTGAACCAAGTTATGAGTAGATATTGAGGATGGACATGATTTGACCTTAATCCACCTAATTTTAAAGGAACCTTATAGGAACTGGAGTTAAGATTTCTCAGGTCAAGTGACTTAATTCTTTGAGTCCGCAAGTCTATGTTCACATGTCATCTTAATTAGTCTAAGTAGAATATCTCGAGCACACACATGATTCTTATAGTCAGTGACCTAACTTGGAAAAGCACAATGCACGTAGCTCTTTATTGATGAGGTGGTGAGGAGGTAGAATCCTTTAGCTTGGAGTACCACACGGGTGGAAACATCCGTCCTCCTCTAGGGAGGGTAGTGCATCTCAACCTAGTCTGGTAGTGTTGACGTCTAAGGACGGGATGCTGTGGGTTGCAATAATGCTTCAAAAGAGGGATAGTCTACTGGCTCAAGAGGAAAAACTCCTGATGTACATGCTGCACCTTGTATATAGTTCCAAAAAATGCAAGAACTCCAAAATAAATCAGATAGGTCCAAGTGAAAAAAATAATACCTGTTGGAGTATGTATATTAGCAAAGAAATGCAGCTGGATGACTTGACTACACTGGTCAAGCATCCCGGGATAGGTAGCTACACTGGCTACCGTCCATTCTACTCTCTACCCCCTCCTCTTGAGCTGGTCGCACTTGAACTTAGAAGGGAATACCCCGCTCCTCGAGGAAAGAGTTACTGGACCAGGTTATTTGAAGCACCTTGTTAGAGGAGGCTGGTTCTGAGCCATGTCTGATGTGGAGAGTTACATTTCACTTACACAGTACAAGTAAGAATCATAGTCATCAGAAATTTGCGTTTGAGGATTTGTTTTGACCTGACTGTTGAGGCATCTTGAATAGAAGACTTGTGGAACTTGAAGTCTGTTAGGTCTTAAGTTCAGGTCCCAATAAGGTTCCTCCACACAATTAATCCAAAGGTCGAGTCAAGATCCATTTTCAACTTTTGTTCATGACCTTGGTATGGAACCCAATCTCATTTCACTCTTGCATTTCATTTTTGTTGCTCGGGGACAAGGTTTAAGTATAAGGGGTTGATGAATCTGTGATTCATCACTCTAAAAGTTGAAAATAGAGCTTCTTTCCCGAGTAAATAACATCATATTTCCACTTATATTTCATAAATAGCATTCATGCACGCAAGCATAATATCTGCATTTTAGCATTCATATTTGCATTAAATAAGAAGCCAATTTCACTTGTAAATATCCACCTGTATATTAGATAAAATTACCTATTTGTATATATTTTATACTAACTCCGAATCCAATAAAACAAACTCTATAGTGTATATATGACTAACACTAATTAAAGAAAAATATCAAAAAAAATACTAACTTGTAAAATTGACCAATAAAAGCTGAATCCAAGTTTGAGACCATGAATCTTAAAATGCACATATCTCTCTCATACAACCTCCAAATAAGGTCTACTCACTATTAAAGTAATATACATTCAGAGACATTCGAAACAAGACCAATTTCATTAAAATCGGAGCTCGTATGCAAAACTTGGGTTTTGTACCCCTATTGTATATTGTACAAATTGACCATTTTGCCCATGTATTTTACCATTTCATTTTCTTAATTATTAAAAATCCAAAAAAAAAAGATTAAGTTGTAAACATCCTTCTCATATTTTCTCTATTTTGATTTTGATTTTTCTCTCTATTAAAAATGACAAAAAAATACAAAAGATAAAATGCGGTATTTTATATCTATATGGTACCTCCCAATAATACGTTTTTGTATAGATGGCTTCTTTTGATTTTCAGCCCTTCACGAAAGTTGTAGATCTCGTCGAGACGAGCAACTTTCGTGTTGAATACTTTTTGATTTAATCCTTTCTGTTATTTCTTTTTTATTTTTCTTTACATTTAATTTCTGAATTTTCTGGGAGCGACACGTGGCAGCTCCTGGAGCCACCACATGTCACCCCATTATTTTATTATTTTCGGATTTATTTTATTATTTTCAGATTTATTTTTATTATTATTTTTTTATTATTATTTTAATTATTTTAAGTACCCTACTATATTATTTTATTATTTTATTTCTTTTAATCCCCTTTTACCTCTTCTCCTTTCTTTTTCCCCACTCCAAGACACATCTTCTCCACTTCCTCAACCATTTTCTCCACTCTCTCCATCTCTTCTCTAACTCCATCTATCCTCTTTACAATCTCCTCCACTCCTCCATTCACACTCATCCGCCATTTTCGAGAGAAAAGAGAGAGAGAGCTCCAGCTATCTGTAGGTGACAGCTACCGAGAATCACCGTCAAGCAACGACCTCCGACCACGGCGAGATCCGAGGTGGTCTCAACCACTTCGTCGTAGAATCCTTCGCAGGAAGCTACTCCAGCTTCGAAGGACTCCGCCACCCTTCTTGAGGCCACGACCGGAGTTGCAACACGGCTCCTCCACTTTCGGCGAAATCACAGGAATATTTTCTATCATTGCCTTGTCATTTCATTTTTTTATCTAACGTTTGTTCATCTTGTTTTTTTATCACGATCATCACATAAAACAACTCCATTATTCTACCATCATCACCAACATCATATTTTCATTCCATTTTCTTTACACTTTTATTTTCTGTTAAAAAAATATACAAAACAAAAAAAATACAAAACAAAAAAAAGGAAGGTGCAGGTCTGCAGCTACGCCTGCCATCAGCACGGCCAGTCGTGGTCGCGAGATCTCCCGCACCATCCCCGCAGCGGGCTGCAGCCAGACCGCGTGGCTGTCCCACCAGCGAGCCACGTGCAGCCGCCCAGCCCACCGACGCCGGCCACAGCGCGCACAGCCCCCTGAACATCACCGCTGGTGCGGCCACCGTGCTCCCAGAAGCCCGGCTCCGCCGCCGCCCTCTCGCTCCAACCCTGCGTGGTGGCCCTACGCCAGCCCCCTGGGCTTCCGCCGTGGTGCGTCGCCCCACCTCCACTCAGCCGCGCGCCGCTGATCGTCCCCCTCGATCGTCGCCTCCTCCTCGCCGACGCCGCCCCAGCCCGAGGCCGCAGGTCACCACTTCTCCCCGCGCTGCCCCCTCTCCGCCTGGGCGCACGCCCCGTGGCACCTCGCCGCCGGCCGTGCGCGCCGCCAGGCACACGTCCTGCTGCCGCATCCTCCCTCCGTACAGCCTGTCGCTGTAGCTCCGCCTTCTGCGCCCACGCGCGGCGCCACGTCTCCTCCACTTCATCAACCAGGTCGTGCTCCCGGCCATCCCCGGCAACGGCGCCATTTTGATAACCGCTCCCACACCCTGTGTTAACTCGGTCAAGTTAATGTCCAAATTAATTATCAGTTTTCGTTGCAGTCGGATACGAGAGGGATAATAAAAAACCACTTTATTTAGATTTGAGTTAATTTCAAGCGGCAATTTTTTTTACTTGGTGAAGTCCAAGGTCGAACTCAGGGAGGCAGTTGTCTCCATAGGTGAATTCTAAGCAAAGTTCTAAGGTTCGATTTTCAGAGGGGAATTTTTTAAGTCTTTTTCGGTTTTTTATGCAAGACACATGCAAAATCGGCCACTTTACAAGTTAAATCAATTTAAGATATCAAATGAAGTCCAAAAATTATGAAAATTGGCTAGATGATGAAATGTGATGAAATTAAGCTACCCTATTTTTTTAGAATTTTCTGTCAATTTTTTATTTTTTTAGACTTCATTTGATATCTTAAATTGATTTAACTTGTAAAGTGGCCGATTTTGTATGTGTCTTGCATAAAAAACCGAAAAGACTTAAAAAAATTCCCCTCTGAAAATCGAACCTTAGAACTTTGCTTAGAATTCACCTAAGGAGATAGCTGCCTCCCTGAGTTCGACCTTGGACTTCACCAAGTAAAAAAAATTGCCGCTTGAAATTAACTCAAATCTAATTAAAGTGGTTTTTGATTAGCCCTCTCGTATCCAACTGCAACGAAAACTGATAATTAATTTGGACATTAACTTGACCGAGTTAACATAGGGTGCGGGAGTGATTATCAAGAGGGTCTGGCGAAAGGCAGTGGAGGACCCTCGATTCATTGATCCATCGATGGATCACGAGGGTTCGATGGGAAAATCAGATGGAGAACGCGTAGGGAAAGAGAGTGGATGCGATGTGGTGGTCAGAGACAAGTCGGGTCAAAGTGAAAACATGTTGTAGCTCGATAGCTCCGAAAGGTATCCTAATTAATTTACACTAATTCATTGACTAAATTTCGAAATTAAATATAGAAAACAAAACACGGGAACTAAACCTACCTAGAACATGATCTTATACCCGATGGTTGATCATGGAGCGGGGCAGGTCGGAGCTCAGCCATGGATCGCCCCCTCTCCTCGCTCCGACTTTCTCTAGGCAAGGAGAAGCTGCAATTATCACCTGGTTTCCACACACATACGCAAGGACACGAGTAGGGGTTCCAAGAGGGATCAAGAAGAGAAAGAGTAGAGGGGGTTTTTATATATAGACAAAGCTAAGGACCTTTATTATTTGGTGATTTGGGAAGAACATGGGTTATGTATCAAAGGTTTAGGCGAAGATCAGTGATGACTGAGGGAGATCTTGGCATGGAGAAACGTTGAAATATGTAGATGAGATGCCAAGGAAAAATGGTGCAACATCGGGGACTCGACATGTCTAACAGGAGTCAGAGGTGCCAGGGCTAATTGACCAGGGGTCAACAATCCATGGGCCATGATTGGTCCACATAGGGCACAAGAAGAAAAACAGCCCCTTTTGTATAAAATTAATTAAGTAATTAATTATAATAAATGATTTTATTAATTTTTTATAAAATAAAAAATGTTTATAATTTTACGTAGTATTTTAATATGATTTTTATTTGTTTTTTGGGTTTATTGATTATACATGAATTTTAAAGAGTGTGTTTATAGGTATATTCACCCATGTTTTGCATCTTTCATTCTTATTTTGTATATTTGATTTTATTATTTTATTCTCTTATTGTATATATTATAACATATTGGTAGGTACATAAATAAATTTTTATTATATTTTATGATGTTTTTATACACTTAAATAAATAGGGGTATAAATTATATAGGTATATGTATAGCTATTTCAACTATGTCTTTGTCTATTACTTTATTTTTATGTGTTCTTTATGGTTTTATTCTTGTTTTAATATGTACATATACTATAAATAATATTTACAAAATTATAAAAATGTTTAACTATAAAAATAATAAAGAATAAATAAAGTGAATAAGTTATTCAAGTATATTATACAATAGGGGTTCAAAACCTAACTTTTGCATATTAGCTCCAAATTAAGTGAACTCACTTCATTAAATAGCTTATTAAAAGTTTTATACAAATAAAGATGATTTCAGTGCATTTTGAGTTTTTATTTAGGAGATATGGGTCTGTGAAGTTTGGGTTTTGGATTCTTATTCTGCGTATAGAATGTACACTGCATATTATTTGTTTGCAAACTCAATTTTGTATTTTTAATACATTATTATCTACAATTTTCTTGTACAAACTTTCTTTATTTGAGGTGTAAAAAGTAGAGAATAAAATAGGTCCCAGAAATGAATAATGGTGAATAAATAAATAGGATTACTATTGTATTATTGGCCCTTATCTCCCTCTACTGTATTCCTTGTCGACCTAGTCATCAAGATATCTAGGTCTCAGGGTTTAGGGTCATAAAATTCCTTTGGTATTTTGTTCATTATATTTTCTTTTCTTTATTCCATAGTTTTGGCATTAAAAACTGCATTTTATACACAATAAATGGAATAAAGAATGAATGTTAATTTGTACAAATAAATGCCATTTTCATGCATTATCTAGGGTTTTTATGGCCAAAATGATAGAATAAAGGTGATGAAATGGAGATTCATCATCCCCCCCTATACTTGCCTTTGTTAGTCCCTAGCAAATACTTATGAAATAAGTATAGAAAATTGAAAATAAATAAAAGAAAAAGAAATAACTTGGAGTAATTGTCAAATTTTACACTAATTTCTAATAAAGTCAAAGTTTGGAGCTCAGAGAAGGTCTTTGGATTAATGGTGTGTTCGGAACCACATTGAAGTCGGGAAGCGTGACATAACAACCCTAAGATTCCATACTCCTATCATCCAGTCCAATTCACAGCTAGGTTAGAACCATCCTCTCAGTTGCATACTCCTGCTACCTTGAAATGATGGAACCATGTGTCTGGATTTGTTCAGCTCTTCCCAGATAAAACCATTGAACCATCAAGGCATCTGCTCTTCCAGTAACTCATCCTCATGGAGATAAATATTCCCTTCTAAGTTCAGGTACTTCCGATCTTTACAATCGAATGGGGGAGGAAGTTAGAAGAATGGAAGAGAAGGGGGAAAGGACTAGTGTAGTCGTCATTCCCTTGTGAAGTCGGTCAATGTAACTGATTCTTCACCAAGATTCAGGCTTTTCTGAAGTTCAAGTTTTTGATGAAATTTTTGGTGTAGGCTTCTTTGGATATTTTCTTTGACTTTGCATAGCTTCTGCATTTTTGTTTATGCCCCGGTGGATATAGCATCTTTTTTTCCACCTATTGTTTTGGGGTCATAGAAAAGTTGCGCCAGTAGACCATTCCTTGTCCAAAGCATTTTCTCAATCCATCTCCAGTCTTTAGATATCATTGTTACCAAAAAATGTGGGTTAGAGTACTGATGTCAGTGATCCCCAAGAAGGGTTCCTGAGCCACCCTTGACGAAGCGGCCTTGAATCTTCCTGACTTAGACCCCAAGATTTTTCAACAATCCATCTGGGTTGAGCTAAGTGCTAGGTGTGAGGTTTGCAGTCAAGTCACTATCTCAAGATTCATACGAATGACATGAAGAGTTCACTTTAAGCGCATTGAATTGACTCATGAACATAGTCTTACAGAACCTAAATGATTAATTCAAGGTGACCTGAACCATTTCCACTTCCGGTCCTCCATGGGTTCCTCTGAAATTAGTTATAGTAAGGTCTATTCCAAGCTCCAATATCCAGACTTTGTTTTGACTGGTTCAATTGTCTATATTATTCCCAAAAATGTGAATGTTATGTACAATGCACAAAATCTTTTTGTGATGGCATTTTCTAAATTTGAACTTTTTAGGCTTTTGAAAAGTTTTGCAAATTTTTATGCAATTTTTTTGTAAATGTTTTAGGAGTTTTCTATTTTGCAAATTTTTAGAGATTTTTCGAAATAAAAAATCTGTTGGCACAAAAGGGAAGTATGCACAGATATATATACGGGCGTGCCTCTTTTTATTTACAAGAATTGAGGTTGGAGGATTAATAGATTGAATGTGAGTTATTTGTATGGGTACATTTATAGAATTTTTAAAGAATTTATTTGAAAGATTGACATATTCCTCAAACTTATTTGAATGTGGTTTTACAAAAACTTTTGAATACTACAGTCCAAAATAACTTTTGAAATAACTTTTACAAACATTTACAATCATTTGAAAATCATTTTGCAACGGTTTTTTTAACAGTATATATAGATTTTTCATATATTTTTGCATTCGTTTTCCAAACCATTTGCAAATAGGTTTTAAAACATTTTATTTCACAAGAAAAAAGAACTTTTTACAAACCAAACATTTTCTATAAAAGCTGAAAACCAGGTTGTAAAATATTTTTCAAACAGGTTTCAAAAGATTTTTCAAATAGATTTTCAAATCATTTTTCAAAAATTTTGCAAAACATTTTTACCGGATTTATGAATCAGTATATATAAAAACAATTTGAGGATAATAATATGCATCATTTTATTAATTAATCTTATGAACATTCTATGTTTGGATATAAATAGTAATTTATCCATCTTTATTTAAAATATGAAAATATGAGTTATGGCTAAAATATATACAGAATATATACAACCCCCCTATACTTATCTTGAGCTATGTCCTCATAGATCAAAGAGAGAAGAGAAGGCATAACTCGTACTGAGTATAGAAAATCCTATAGTTCAATGGTGAAAGAATAATGAAAGAAAGAATGAGAGTCGGTCGCCCCCCCATACTTAGGATCAATTAATACTAAGTATAGCAGACTGTATCTACATGTAGGGAGGGTCAAGGGTGGGAATGAAGATCACATTCGGATTGTCTCCCCCTATACTTAGGGTAAGATATCCCGAAGTATAGACAAGAAGAGGAGACAATGGGGGAGTCAATGAATGACATAATTTTAAATCTACCAAGTATGTCCTAATTATAGGGTGCACACACCCCCTATACTTAGGACAAAGTACGTCCTAAGTATAGAAAACATGAAAACTTAGAGGAGGAGTTTTTGAGTGACATTATCAGAATCCTCTGATGCTGCTAAAGTTATGGATGCTCCTTCAGTGCATATCACAGACAGAATCGACAATGGCTAGGAAAGTGTTATTCTCGAAGTAAGGCTTCAATAATTGACCATTAACGACAAACGGTTGTGCGTCAGGAGACAATTCTGATATAACAACGCTTCTGTTGTTGCACACTTCTTACACTCTGAATGGCCCTGCCCATTTACTCTTTAATTTGCCCAAGAATATCTTCAACTTTGCATCAAATAGTCACACTTTCTATCCAGTCTTGAAGGTCTTTCATCTGATGTGCCGCTAATGCCAGCATTTAACCTTCTCCTTGTACATCAAAATGTTATCATATGCATAGTCTTAGAATTCCAAGAGCATGTTCAGATACTCTTTTCTTTTCTGACCACCTTTTTATGAGTCCAAATTGCAAATGTTTACTAACCACAAGAATTTATGAATCAATTCCATTGGTAGATGGCATGGCTTTCCATATATAAGACAGTAGGGTGACATGCCCAAAGGAGACTTGTAAGCAGTTCTGTATGCCCAAAGGACTCAGTCCAAGAGTTGGGCCCAATTTTTTTGTACTATTTTACAATCTTCTGGAGGACCGGCTTGATTTCTCTGTTTGATAATTCAGCCATACCATTGGTCTGAGGACGGTAAGGAGATGTGACTCAGTGCTCAACGCCATATTCCTTCGTTAATTTCTTGACTTCTCTGTTAATGAAGTGACTACCCCCATATGATATAAGTATCTTTAGAATCCTAAATCGTGAAATGATGTTCTTTTTCGGAAAGCGACAAACTGTATGTCTGCCTGCGACTCAAGAAAGGATAGCATCAACCCATTGGCTCACATAATCAATGGCAAGAAGGATGTGCTTATATCTTTGATTATTAGGGAAGGGTCCCATGAAGACAATGCCTCAAGCATCGAATACATATGTTATCTGAATAAACATAAAGGGCATGGAATCTTTAGTTGTAAGGGTTCCGTTCAGTCTTTGACAGTTAGTACGGTGCTTGACTTATGTCATGGCATCCTTAAATACTGTTGGCCACCAGAGGCCACACTGCAATTCTTTCGATGTCGTTCTATCTCGAGAGTAATGACCACCAAATTCAAGTGAATGACAGTGCTCGAGGACACTATGATGCTCCTCCTGAAAATACACATGTGCCAAATATGATCAGCTCCTTCCCTGAATAGAAGCGGATTTTCCCATTGGTATAAATGGGTTGTTGACAAGAATTTCTCTTTCTTTATTTTTGTTCAATTTTGTGGAACTACACCGGAGACGAGGCAGTTCACAATATCAGAATACCAAGGGAGTGAGTCCACGACTAAAATCGGCTCGTCAGGAAAGGTGTCTGTGATGGGTGCTCTGCTCAATGGAGGCTCTTGCTGCTCAATTCTGGAGAGGTGGTCTGCTTTGAACCCCTGGCTTGTCCTCGATTTTCAAATTGAACTCTTATAGGAGAAGGATCCATATGATTAGTATAAGCTTGGCATCCTTCTTCTGCTGTAAATATTTGATAGCAGAGTGGTCAGTATTGATAGTGACTTTTGATCCAAGCAGATAGGATCTGAACTTCTCAAGGGGAAAAACCACATCCAGCAATTCTTTCTCTATCACAATGTAATTTCTTTGAGCTTTATCAAGTGATTTGTTGGTAAAGTGAATGACTTAGGGCACCTTGTCTTTCCTTTGTCCTAGAATAGCCCCAACTGTAAAGTCTGGCGCATCCGTCATGATCTCAAAAGGAAGAGACCAATCTGGCAGTTGTAGGACAGGAGCTTGAGTGATTAGATTCTTCAGTTGGTTAAATGAGAGGAGAATGTGATGATCAACATTGAACTCAGTCTCCTTGCAAACAATTCTATAAGAGGTCTGGCAAAGCGGTTGAAGTCACGAATGAATCTCCTGTAGAATCCCACATGCCCCAGAAATGACCTCATGTTTCTGACTATTTGAGGTGGCTCTAAAGTGGCAATCATATCCACCTTTGTTGGGTCAACTTCCATATTACATTTGGAAATGAACTGACTCGGTACAATCCTCTCTGTGACCATGAAGTGGCTCTTTTCCTAAGATAGCACAAGATTTACTTCACGACATTTCTGAAGTACTATGTCCAGGTGCTCAAGATAGGAATCAAAACTATCACCATAGATGGAGAACTTCTCCATAAACAACTCTAGATTACTTCTTACCATCTCGGCAAAAACTGCAAGCATGCATCTTTGGAATGTAACAGGTACTTTGCACAGGCCAAAGGGCATTCTCATGAAAGCATAGATGTCGAATGGGCAAGTGAAGATTATCTTCTCTTGATCTTCGGGGGTATTTTCCACTTGGTTGTACCCAGAGTACCCATCTAGAAAGCAGAAGAACTCCTTGTTGGAAAGTCTTTCTAACAATTGATCAATGAACGACAAGGGAAAGTGATCCTTCTTTGTAGCTGCATTAAGGGAGTGGTAATTGAAACATATGCACCAGGATGTCAGTATCCAAGTAGAAATATCCTCTCCTCTGTCATTGGTAACCATGCTAAGCCCAAATTTCTTTAGCACTACATGCAGAGGGCTCTCCCATTATGAATTGGAAATGGAATAAATGAAGCATGCGTCACACCACTTTGTGATCTATTTAATGACGACGTCCTTCAAATTTTGTTTCAGTCTCCTTTGCAACTCTCAGAATGGTTTGGCATCTTCTTCCAAATAGATATGGTGTGAGCAAAGAGGAAGATATATCATGTGGAGATCTGAGACATTCCGTCCAAGTACCTTGTGATTTTTCTCTAGAACATCGAGGAGTCAAGATTCTTGTTCCAGGGTCAGCCTGCTGCTGATGATGATTGAATACATGTTTTCTACACCTGCAAGGAAAGCATAAGGCCTGCTAGAAGTGGCTTTAATTCTAGTTCTGATTTGACATGCTTCTCGATCACTTTAAAAACTGTGCTAGTAGGAGGATGATCTTCCATCGCTTGAGAGGTAGGGCTGCTCACTTCAGTGGGCTTGTTGTTCAACTGACAACGTGTCAAACAGATATACAATAAATTCACCATGTTTGGACTGGCGTGAATTGTCTGAATCAAAGAGATATATCAACAAATTAGATTCTGACTCCCACGTGCCCTCAGAGCTTGTGTCGACTGTGCTTTCTCAGTACTCTACAAAAGAGAGGATTTCTAGGGTCCATTTGTCTTTCAAATAGAGGTTTGTATCTCTGATCTTTGCAATCAAGTCACAGTCTGCTTCGGGCAGTGTTGCATGACTTTCATCAGATACGGCTTTTGACTAACCGACCATGTCTATTATAACTCTGTGATTGCTCGAGCTGAACGTGATCTTCTCAGACCCATAGTCAACTACAGCCTCCGTTGTACGTGGTAATGGTCATTCAAGTATAATATGGCTTTTGATGTAATAGTGCAGGTGATTCCATATCAAGGACCACAAAATCAATGGGAAATTGAATATCCTGCACTTTTACCACAACATCTTCCAGCAAACCTCAGGGTCGCTTGACAAATCGATCCACGAATTGAAGGATCATGTGTGTTTGCTTCAATGGACCCAACCAGAATTCTTACAAAAATGATGAGGGCAAGAGGTTGATGGAAGAAACACTATTAAGAAAAGTCTGCTTAAAGACTTGGTTGAAGATCTCACATCTAATCAAAGGTGCTCCTTTGTCTTTCTTTCTCTGTGGGAGATTCTGATGGCTGCTACCGTAGCCATGGTAAGGATGTGGTTCTCAACCCGTTGACGTCTATTGTTATGGGTTGGCCGATGCTTGTTTGTACATGCCTCTTTCAATCCCTTTTTTATAACAAGCATGTATTCCATGGCTTTTATCAATGGTAGCTCAACAGTTAAATTTTGAAGAATATCCACAACTTCTGGATCAAACAATGCACTTTTTCCTTTTTGCATTTTTTTGGATTTTTCTATTGCATCAGGAAAAGACATATTTGCACAGTTGAAATCAAAATTAGTGTTCTTATTTACAACAAAATTCTTGTCCACAATATTCAGTACGTATGGATCACAAAAAGGAGTACATGATGGAGATGAACATGATGCATGTGGACAAAAAAGTGTGGTCTCTGCTCCTTCGGCTAGCATTGAATCGACTGTTGGTATTGGCTCCTCCGTGGCTAGAGCGACTTCACTTCGACGGTGATCATTTTTTTGGTCTTTTTTGCTTTTTTTGATTTTTTTGTTCTTTTTATTGGTGGATATGAGGATGGGTTGCCACTGGCATGGCTCCTCCTTCTTCTTCTTCCTCACCCGAGCATGTACCTAACGTGGCTGATGTAGAAGACAATGATTCACCTGACAATGCTTTATTGTTCCCTTTATGGCGATAGATGGAGGCAAGGTCGTATCACTCCTAAGAGTGACAACATTAGATAAAACAAAATTATGGTCACCTAACTCTACAAGCATAGATAGGACACCGCATTCTACATGCTCTTTATGCTTAAAATTATTGGGATTAGCTTCGACCTGGGTAGGAATTGGAGTTTTAGTGGTCGTAAGGTCATCTAGATTCTTGGTCATCTCTGCGAGGTCCTTCACAAGTTGGGCCAAGAATCCAAGTTGGTGTTCACTAGAATTACCTCAAATGATTCAACATGCAGACCATGTTGTTGCTGATGGTGAGGAGGCTATGGTTGGGATTGTTGATGATGCAGTTGACGAGGAGGAAGATGATATTGTTGGTACATAGGAAGGGAAGAATACTATTGTTGCGATGGAGCAGCGTACTGCTGATACTACAGGTGTGGGCAATATTGCGTCTAGGGGTACTATTGTGTTTGTCTCCAATTCCGGTATTGTGGAGACTAGTGGTACTAATATTGAGGCTGAGTTTGGGAGGACTGTGCATAACGAACACCCTGAGGTAGGTGGTAAGGCCGGTTTGCTGGTGGTTGACCATGATGTTGTCCTTTAGGATGGGTCAGCTATGTGTCATTGCTCCAAACACTATTTACTTACTGGACTAAGGGTGATGGTGGAAATGCTGGATTAGAAGATGGGAGGTAGTCTGGTTGATAGACCACCATCTATTGTTGCGGTGGGGCCTTTTCGGGCGCCTGCATGTAGTATAAGTGTTGGATGACCGATTGCTGCTGACTTGGTTGAGGTTGATGTGGTGATGGTTCATCCTTCTTCTCAGCAGGAGTCTCTGATTATGGTGTCCAACTGAACATCACTTATGGTGCTCTCCAACAGCTCCAACGACTTGGTGATTTGATCCAGCTTATCCAGATTTTGTGTCCTATGTTCGATTACAACAAGCTTCTCGAGATCCTTTGACCGCTTCTCGATAATGTTAACCTTTGAAAGATGGCCCCCAATGATATTAAGGTTGGAGCTCTCATCTCTCTTTGCCTCACGGGATGCTACCATATGAACTGACTTGTGGAGGACATAAGGTTGTCTCTAATAAGCGCGTGATGAAGATAGGGAATCCTCTCCCTCAGCCATCTCTTCAAAGATTTTCCATAATACATATTTATCCTTGTTAAAATGAGATCCCCCACACGCAGCATCCACTAGTTTTTGTCTCTCTACATTCAAGCCCCCGAAAAAGTGTTGGACTAGGTTGGTCCTCTGTATCTCATGGTGGGGGCAATTCTCCTGCAGGTCTGTAAATCTCTCACAGGCTTCATGAATAGACTTGTGTGTGTCCTGGGAGAAGTTGTTGATCCTGGCTCGCATCTGGTTGAGCCCTCAGAGAGGGTACAATTTGTGAAGGAACACAGATTTGAGTTCCTCCGAGGTCATCATGACCTTTCCCAAATGATTGACCCAGTAGAGGGCCTTGTCTTGTAAGATGAAGGGGAACACAGTCATCTTCTCTACACCCAATGGGATGCTAGGGTAGTGGGTCATCCTGCAGATGCGAGAGAACTGTTGCAGGTGAATGTATGACTCCTTGTTAGTGTTCCGGTGAAATGATGGGAGGAGCGCAAGGAACAGGGGCTTGAACTCGAAGTGAGCATGGATTGGCAGATGTAGATCCATTCAGTCATCTGGATGTCTCTAGAATTGTATGTTTCATTTGGGTGTAGGTTTAGGGTTCCCATTCCCTGCCCTTCCTCCTGGTTTGGATTATCACGGGGTATTTCTCCATCTCCTCCTCATGTTGTATATTCATTACATTATTTAGGATATCCTAAAATGTAGTATGGGCTAGTGCTTGCTCAGTCAATTATTGTTGTATGGCTTGTATGGAATCCAGCAACTGAGCATTCACTTGGTTCTGGTTGGGCCCTTGATTCGGCTCCATATGGGGAAGTTGTTGTCCTTTTCCATTCCCTTGAGGTGCCATCTATGGGTCGTAATCAGAGGAGATGAATTCTGGATTGGGTTCTAGGACTGGGGTTAGCTTCTATATGCAATTATGAGAGAATCCAAATTAGACCACTTGAAATTGAATTTCCAGCTGCCATGATGACTCTGAGATTAGGGTCAATCCCATATAGTTGTTAATGGAGTAGAGATGTAGACTATAATCGACTTCCACTCATAACAGGTGAATGGGGGACAAGAGTGGTCCCAGTTTATTAGGTGATAAAGGAGGGTGGGAAGAAAAGAAGTAGTCTGGAGAGCAGTTCACAAAGTCTGAACCGGGTTCTCTAGATTCTCCTTGAATATATTGACGGTGTCAAGTTCATGGAATCGATGTGGGTATCGGTGGAGTCCCGACTAAACCACCCATAGATCGTTATTGTGGAGCAAGAGAATATCGATGCATGAAGAAAGATACGATGGTCAATAGGAATAAAAAGGAGTTTAAAATAGTAGAAAGGATCAAACTGAGCAGGGTGGACAAAAGGAAGACACATATGATAAAATTTGTGCAAAAGCGAAGGACTTTATCTTTGAACCTTAATCTAGATCCATAACAACACAATACAAAGTTGGGTTCACAACTCATGCCATGTGGAGTCGTAAGGGATTGGCTATTTATTATCCTTTTGTTTTTAGAGTTATTATTTCAGGCATATCTTATAACAACTCCTTAGCACGCTAACCCTGAGAGAGTATTGCCAGAAAATTATCGTGTGCTTGTCCTCCTCCTTTGTAGCCTGTAGTCTTCATTTTTGAGGTCCTTGTAACCCTTCCTAGATCCCTACTTAGTCAAAGAAATAGAGGGAGGAAGACGATAGGTAAATCACTACATCAGACCTCGCTCGCAACGGAATCACCTGTGAGCGTTCAAGGAGCTATTCAGACACAAACCAATGAGACAGACATGCCCGTGAGGTCATGACCTAAACTTAGTACTTCAGACTACATCGATGTTCAACACAAGGCAGGAATACAATTGCTAACGACGCCCTACTTGGTCGCATACGATAGAAGCGCCAATACTTTTCAAATTTAGATGATACACAAGGCAGTTACAGACCGGGTTTTTCGCTCTAATCCTTATTGAGTCGTGCCTCACTGACGGGAGGGGTTTTGATCCCCTCCTAAGGTACCTGAAAACAATGAGGGCTTTATGAACCCAAGGCAATGAAGTCCATTACAGATCTTAATTAAGGTCAAAGTTTATTTAGCAGACCCCTTGTTTTAATTTTTTAGGTTTTCACTTTTTTGGGTATTTTGCATACAAGTGCCTACTGATTTTGTGGATTTTTATTTAATTACTAGGTGCTAAAAATTAGAGCTAGATAGTGAAAAAGCTATGCAAGTTGATTAAATGATGGAAATCTCACCATGAATCTAATGATGCATGCTGAGTTAGACGACTTATAGTGCTTCCCATCTCTCTCCATGTGATATGCAAAATAGAAGTTTTAAACCTATCTACGTAGCAGTGTGCATTTGACAAAATTGCCTTAAACAGTAGTTGTTATTAATCATGAAGAACCATATGTTAATCATTCAGAAATGAGATCAAAAATTCGGTCTTCGATGTCACTCGGTGCCCGCCACAATGAGTCCTACCAGTGTTGTATGTGACCTATCTCGACTTGTGGTCTCAAGTCCAAATACTTAACGTTTATTAATTTGACTAGATCCGAACATAAGAGACTATATGCCCATGCTTCTTATTAAGATTTAAACCTAACTATCAGTACAAGCAACCTGAGTTTAGGGGCTCCATGCACTCAAAAAAATAAAAAGGAAGGCAGAAATCTCAAAACAGAAACAAAGTAAAAGAAGGCGGTAAAAGCGCGAGAAAACCACGACGAGGCCTCCAGGTGAACAATCACCCGGACACTGGAGCTCGTAGAGTAGAGTAGTATCCAAGTCTTTAATTTTTTACAAATTATGAATGAATCTCTCTCTCACTAGTAAATAAATCTTCTCTAATTCTATGCTAAGTATTCTCTCCTTACTCCACTTGTTGCCTCTCCAACTGTTCTAAGTATGAGGACCAGTCTTCACTAAGCTTAGTTGAACTGGCCTCCTAAGAAGCCGTCCCCGCGTAGCGTGCCCTCACGACAAATTCATAAAGAGATCTATATTAGCACAAATAATCAAATAGAAGTATTGAAATGAGTTATGTACAAGTAATAAATGAATAAATATGCACAAAGAATTGAATCACTAATTAAATTAATAAATGAAGAAATGAATGTACACAAAATAGGATACACACATTGCTCCAAGGCAATTGTGCCATTTGATAGGGAGGATTTCTCGAGAGTCGCACGATCTCACAAGGCGATATAGCAGTCGACACATTGACCACTCAAGAAGCCCACGTCCATCAACAGTTAACCCACAATATAAATCAATCAATAACTAGCAAGAATGTGTAAAATATTATTATTCTCTACAAAACAAAATGTATAACATGCAAGCATGTAGAGGTTGAGCCACAGAGAGTAAACAAGGTGGCCTACGATTATTACTAATCAATGTGCAGTGTGTTCAACCGCTTTTTATTTGATTTTAAATATATATATATATATTATAGATTTTAATTTTCTAATTTCTATATTTTCCTTTTTATTGTTATATATAAGAATGATCTATATAGATGTATATATATAGACAATACGTATAATATAGATAATATATAATATAAAATAAATAGTCAAAATCAGGAAAATACTTACGAGTACATTCCTCTTGTTATATATAGTTTTAAAAGTAGAATAAGGTATTTATAATATTAATAATTATATAAAACATTTTTAGGTATATTTATAAGTATATATATATATAAAAATATATTCAAAATTCATAGAATAAATTATTTTGGGGATTTATATATATTTCTAATGTTTTTTTTGTGATTTTTCAGTTTTTTGCATATGTTTATGGATTTTTAAAGTGAAAAATATCCCAAATCGGGGAAATGATAAATAGGTCCAATTGATTTGAGGATAAAGAGAAAATAAAATCCATAATTCTTTAAATTAATTTTCATACATAGATAGTAATATAAAGAAAATCAGAGATAAAAATAAAATTTTTTTGTGATTTATGGTGAATTTTAATATTTTTTTGGATTTTCAAGCTTTTTAATTTTATGTTTTTTCTTTTTTTCTTTTTTAGGTATTTTTGGTCTGTAATGAAAGCATATTAAATTAAATAACATAGAATTTTTTTCAGAATTTTTTCAAAACATTTTTCCATTTTTTGTATTTTATAAACTTGATAGGGGTAAAAATGTGCTAATATAAGTTTTAATAAATAGTAAATTGCCTAAAATGCTAAAATAAAGGTAGTATATGAAAGTACATGTTAGTAGGCATCTAGTCCCATTTTTGCATAATTTTTAGAGCACATGTGCTATTTTTAATAAACGAAATTTAAGCAACAAAAATACATAAACTAGGAAGGGAATTTTTGCAAATAAAATAAATATCAGCGGATCACATGCAATTTTCCCAGAAATTTACAATGTATATTATTTTTTATTTGACTAAATATAAATACAAAGACCTGTAAGGTATACATGCAATTTTCCCATCTCACGTGGGACGTGAGTTGAGCTGGACTAGACCAAATGCAACATGAAATTAATACATGGGCCTTTATGCAAAATATTCATTTAATTTACACTTCATATTTTATTTAGATATTAATTAATAAATACAAAAAATGGCAGGCTGAGATTTGCAATTTACCCTAAACGTGCATGCGATCGGACAGTTCTACTCCCTCCACTTGCCACACATTGCTCGCACAGCCCGCGATACCCCTTCGCCAATCGACGCTTCAAATATGATCGTGATGCTTCATCGACGGCTCAGCAAAGCGGGAAATGAACGGTCAGGATTAGAACTAACGGTGCCTCTTCATAGGATTGTATATGCTCGTCGTGAAGAACAGGGATGAATGGAACGTTCCCCGAGCTTCAATCCATGAATTCTCACTCCCCCCAAGGTCTTCTTCGGTGATTCTCACCTCTACACCATCAGGAGGGTCATCTGCTTTGACTGATGGGCATGAGAAGCTCCAGGACCTCAAGAACGAGTCCGACGAGCTCAAGATCAGCAGGGACCCTTTTGAGGCTTTCTGCAAGTCAATCAAACCTGAGAAGGGCTCCTTCATGTGTAAGACCTGCACAAGGACATCACTTTTGGCTCGAGGGTATGAACCTCGACTGGATTTTGAAGCTGATTCACGTAAGAATGGAGGTGGGCGGAGACGACATGGTGAAAGGTGGTGGAGGACTCTCGATGGGTTGATCTACGATGGATAAGGGGGTTTCGATGGGCGAATCAGATGGAAAACATGCATGGAAAGAGAGCGGATGTGACATGGTGGTTGGAGACAAGTCGGGTCATGGTGAAAACATGCTGGAGCTCGAGAGCTCCGGTGAGGTATCCTAATTAGTCTACGCTAATTCATTAACTAAAATTTGAAAGTAAATGTAGAAAACAAAACACGGGAACTAAATCCACCTAGAACACAAAGAAATGTAGCTCGTATACGTGAGGGTTGCTCAGGGAGCAAGGCAGGGCAGAGCTCTACCGTGGATCACCTCCTCTCCTCACTCCGACGTTCTCCTGGCAAGTGGAAAGTGCAGCTGTCACTTGGCCTCCACACACATACGCAAGGACATGATTAGGGGCTCCAAGAGGGAACAAGAAGACAAGGAGGAGAGGGGATTTTTATTTATAGACAATGCTAAGGACACTTATTATCCGACGATTTGGGAAGAACATGGGTTATATACAGGAGATTAAAGGTTTAGGCGAAGATCAGTGATGATTGAGGGAGATCTTGGTGTAGAGAAACGATGAAATAGATAGATGAGATGCCCATAAAAAATGCCGCAGCATCAGGGACTCGACATGTCTGATGGGAGTCAGAGGCGTCAGGGGTAGTTGACCGGGGGTCAACAATCCTTGGGCCATGATTGGTCCACGTAGGACACAAGAAGACAAAACAACCCCTTCTATTTGAAAATAATAAATTCAAATTAATAAACCATTTTATTATTTTTTATTATAAAATAAAAAATGTTTATTATTTTACATAGTATTTAAAATTGATTTTTATTTTTTTGTTTATTTATTATAAGTTAGTTTTTAATTGTGTGTTTAGAGGTATATTCATATATATTTTGCATCTTTAATTCTTGTTTTGTATATTTGATTTTATTATTTTATTATCTTATTTTATATATTTATAACGTATTTGTATGTACATAAATATATTTTTATTATATTTTTATGATGTTATTTGTACACTTATATAAATAGGGTGTAAATTATATAGGTATAAGTATAGGTATTTCATTTATGTAGTTTTGTATATTATTTTTTTAAGTTTTCTTTATAGTTTTATTGTTATTTTAATATTTAATATACGATAAATAATATTTACAAAATTATAAAAATGTAAAACTGTAAAAATAGTAAAGAATAAATAAAGTGAGTATTTTATTCAAGTATATTATACAATAGGGGTCCAAAACCGAACTTTTGTATATTACCTCCAAATTAAGTGAAACCACCTTCATTAAATAGCTTATTAAAAGTTATATACAACTAAAGTGATTTTAGTACATTTTGAGTTTTTATTTATGAGATATGGGTCTGTGAAGTTTAGTTTTTGGATTCTTATTCTGTGTATAGAATGTATACTGCATATTATTTTTATGCAAACTCAATTTTGTATTTTTCTATACATTATTATCTACAATTGTCATGTACAAAATTTCTTTATTTGAGGTATAAAAAGTAAAAAATAAAATAGATCTCAAAAATGAATAAATAATGAATGAATAAATGGGATTTATATTGTATTATTTTCCCTTATCTCCCCCTACTTTATTCCTTGTTGACCTAGTCATTAAGATACCTATGTCTCAGGGTTTAGGGTCATAAAAAAATTTTGATATTTTATTCGTTTTCTTTTATTTTCTTTGTTCTATATATTTTAACATAAAAAATGTATTTTATATACAATAAATGGAATAAATAATGGATGTTAATTTGGACAAATAAATGTTATTTTCATGCATTAGCTAGGGTTTTTAAGGCTAAAATGATAGAATAAAGGTGATGAAATGGATATTCATTACCTATGACTCATCAACGTGCTCGCAAGCATCTCTGCCGTCGAGTCGGAATTGATACACGAGGTCTCTTTGTTTAGAGACTTCGATCACAACCACGCTTCAAGAGGTAACACTAATAGTCCTTTGTGGTTTAGATGAAACGATCCGAGAAGTGTTCTTGGATCATGTGGTTTCATCGCAGTTAAATTTTATTAAAATTCCGCTTCCCCAAGCAACTTGTACGACTAGTCACTCCCTATCACATATGATGCGATCATCTCATGCTCGTGATGCGCTTAATCATTTTTTCCCATATACTTCATTCAACTACAACCTTCTTTACCCCAAGTTTGTCCTTAATTTTCAAATCAAAATCCTTAAGTAAAAGAACCCTTCTAAGAAGGTGTGCCTTGGCATCCTTCTTCTTTATCTAGTATTTGATAGTTGAATGATATACATAAACTTAAATTTTCGAACCAAGAAGATATGATCTAAATTTGACCAATGGGAATACCACTGCCATCATCTTTTTCTCTGTCATTGTATAATTATGCTAAGCGTCATCTAATGTCAAGCTAGCATAGTGGATGGCAACAAGTTGTCCATTCCTCCTCTATCCCAATATAGCCTCAGTCGCAAAATCTAAAGCATCTATCATGGTCTTGTAGGGCAGAGACCAATCCTATAGTTGCAGGACATGAGCGCTGATAATCATCTCCTTCAATGTGAGGAAGGCACTAAAACTTTTATCATCTACCAAAAACTCGATGTCTTTGTCTAATAATTTAGTTAACGATCAAGCAATCTTAAAGAAATATGGAATGAATCATCGGTAGAAATCAAAGTGTCCTGGAAAAAAACGTAACTGCTTGATGTTGGTTGGTGGCTCAAGATGCATGATGGCATCCACCTCGGCAGGATCAACCACCATGGCTCGCTTGGAGATTACATGCCCCAACACAATCCCATTTCTAACAATAAAATGACTCTTTTCCCACAACAAAATGAGATTCACCTCACAACATTTCTGAAGAACCTGGTCTAGTTGCGCTAAACAATCATTAGAGGACTGACCATATACAAAAAAATCATCCATAAAGATCTCGAGAAAATCACATACCATTTCTGCAAAAAGGCAAGCATATGTCTCTAGAATGTAACATGGTCATTGCACAAACCAAAGGGCATCCGTATAAAAGAATACGTGCCAAAGGGACATGTAAAGGTAGTCTTCTCCTGGTCCTCGGGAGCAATAGTACTCTGATTGTATCCAGAGTAACCGTCAAGGAAACGGAACATGCCAACCTCTCTATGATAAGATCTTTAAAAAGGAAAGGGAAGTGGTCCTTCTTCATCGTGGTGTTCAATTTTCTGTAATCAATGCATACCCTCCACGACGTGGATACTCTCTTTGGAATCTCCTCTCTACTCTCATTCTTAAGTATCTGAATTCCTGACTTCTTTGGGACAAATGGGTAACACATTCAAAGTTGAAGATTGGGATAAATAAACCATACGTCGCACTACTTCGTAATATCTTTCTCGATAACATCTCGTAAAAGTAGATTAAACATGCACTAAAACTCTCTATAAGATCTACTATCATGATCGAGACAGATATGGTGAGAGAACAAAGCAGGATTTATTCTGTAGAGATCGGATACAATCCACCAAATGGCCTTGAGGTTTCTTTCAAGAATCTCCATTAGATGAGATTCTTGCTCTTTGATAAAAGATGAGATGATAATGATTGGAAACTACCAATGTGGACCCACAAGCAAAGCATAAATCATATTCAGTGGCAAGGTCTTCAATTCTGAAAAGGTGGAATCTGGATCTGTTGTATCCTTGTCTATCTATGTACTAAGGACTATGCTGGTGGTAGATGTGTCTGCAATGTGGTTATCCACCATCTCAATATGCTCTAGAAATGGACTAAAGAAGATGTATAAAACATCATCCAACTCTCTACAAGGCCCATCCTCAGAATTACTAGAGGAAAATAACTCAACTAAATGAAAATTAATCTCTAGCTCATCTGAAATGGAGGAATCATGTAAAATCTCAGAATCTGAAATATATGCAATAAATTCATTTGGTCTTTGCTCCATCTGCTCATCATCCATGCTAAAATATAGAGTACCATCAGAAGAACTACCAACTGTAAACAAGGACGCATCATATTAGGATATCATGGGTCTCTACCTGATACCTATCAAGGTCGTCAAGACGAAACTCATCCATGTAATTACAGGTGCCTAATAAACTCAAAACATCTGAATTGGTTGTTGACATGGCACTAGAAGTATGTGAGTCTCTCTCCATCTCTATTTGTACCATTTTGCCCTTGTTGCAAAAAAATACCTTCCATCTATTATAATCGAAGAGGGCCTTTGCAGTCTCAAAGAACGACCCCCAAGAATGATCGGGGTAAGGTGTAACTATGTAGGCAATCCATGTCTAGGATAGTAAAGTCCATTAGGAACTGCAGGCCCTGCACGGTCACGATAACGTTCCTCAAAATGCCCCTAGGTCTATTTACCGATTTATCATCAAAATGAAGGATTGCGTGGGATCTATAAAGAGGACCCAACTCAAGCTTGCTGAGAAGACAAGATGGTAACAAATTGATCGAGGAACCATTATGTAATAGAGTGCATTCGAATGTTTCATGCGATATCTCGCATCTGACATAATGTACTCATGAATCTCTCTTCTTCTTTAGTAGTCTATTCTGTATGGCATAAGATGTGGCCTTGATCAATATGTGTCTCTCTGTGCGTGTACATGTGGTACATCTATTCTTCAACTGTTGCTTTAGCATAGGGAAGTGATCCAAGGCATCACGGAGTAGAATCTTAAAAAAAATGTGATCTTTTAGTAATCTCTCTGTCTCAGAACTAACATCATTCTTTTTGTTCTTTTGCTTTCCTTTTCCATACAAAGGATCAGGAAAAGGAACAAACTCAAGAACAACAACATTGTTTCATTTTTATTTAAATCATCAAAATAAGAATCAGCATGTATATCAGGAGTCTCAACAGTATGTATAAAACTCTCAAATACATGAAATGAAGTAGAATCATCGGGAGTGTCAGTATGGCACGGCCTGGTATCATCATCTGAATCACATGTATCAATATCAACGATCTCTACATTGCTCCCATGAATAGCACCGTCGTAGACATCATGCTGGTCCTCGTGGTGGTGGTCCTCCTCCTAAACATCAGAATGTAAATCAATATCATCATGGATCGACTCTTGCTCCTCATCATGTGCCCTGTCCTCGTCTAGATCAAGTGCTCGTGAATTTCTACTGCTCCTAATATGAATGAACTTAGATAAAAATTCAAGAAAAGTAACCATACATGTGATGAATCCATGATTCATCATAGGTTGGCTGACCGCTCTTTCATGGCTCCTCAGCAGCAAAGGTGTTCTGCCTTCGTTGTCTGCCGGCTCCAGGCACCCTCCTCTGGAGCCCTCCTCATTCCACGCCTCATGGTCATTCACCTCTGCCCTCCGCCGCACAGCCACCACACTTGCGACTACAGTAAAACTCGCATGACCTCCGCCTGCCACTGCCCCCCGTAGAGCTTCCGCTCCCCCGCCCGCCACTGTCGGCCACGGCTACACCATCGTCTGACGCACCATCTGTCGTTTTGAGAGAAGAGAGTTCAAGCTCCTTTAACCTCCAGGTGATAGTTGTAGGAGACGAGTTGAGAGACGATAACCTCAAAGATGATATCCACGACAACATCATTATTGCATCGCAAGATTCCAATCAGGCTTGCTTAATTTCAAAGGATTCCACTATCCTTCTCGAGGCTATGACAGGAGTGCAACATAGTTGCTCCGAATCCCAGCGAAATTGCAGGTAAGTTTTCCCTCTCTGTTTCCTTTTTATTTTATTTTTATTGCTCCAATCCAATCATTCAATAATCACCTCACCACCATCATAATCATCTACCTCACTTCATTTAATTTCTCATTTGATAAAAAAATTCACAAAAAAATAAATTAAAAAATCAAAAAAAAAAATTAACATCTGCAATAGGGGCTACCGCGGCCCTCCGACCCTGTTTGCCCCTTGATGGACCCACCACGCCCACCACCAACCGTACGGCCCACGTGGCACCACAAGCTCCAGCCATGCCTTCATGTCTCCCTCCGCACACCTCCGACTGTGCCGAGAACCTCCAGCCATACCTCCCCTCTACAACCACTGCCACCCTCTACACGGCCGAGCCTCCTCCGCTAGCAGTAGCACTGCTCCTATCGTCTAGCCACTCCTCTTCTCCACGCAGAAGCCACCTCCCTCCATCGATGCGTCCTCCATCCATAACCTCCTCGACCCTCTTTGTAGAGGCCACCATCCTCCTTTGATGCTTCGTAGCCCCTCTATTGGACATGCGAGCCCACGGCGAGCCATTATGCAATAAATGTTTTTGCAAATACCATTCCCTTGTCTGAAATGAAGAATAAATAATTTGCATAATAGGCCCCTTAGTAGAATTAGGGTTATGTACCATGTCCATCTTGATGATCATACAGCTCTTGATTCAAATATTGAATCATAGAGGTTGGTGCTTGGATGAACATCTAAAGAGTTAGATTGAGGACTTATCAAGCACCGTCAAATGATTGTTAAGATATGATCTCCAGCTAGAGTAGGAGATGGTGATCCTTTCTCATTTAGGCTGATATCTAACCGACCTCTTGATGCAAGTCCTCTGCATAGGAATAGAGATTCAGAGGTGTTAGATAAGTTAGGTCAAAGAGTTGACTTAATGAGATCGAGACAACCAAAGTCCGATATCGTATGTTGTAATGATATAGGCACGCATCCTCTGACTGGAGACATATGTGTTACTATATGTCTGAGTATGTACATTTGGCAGACCAATAAGTTGATGACCTAATCAAGGTCTATACACCGGCGCGCTGGTGTGCATATAAGGGCATATGAGTAATACGATCTCTCAAAGGGATCATACAGGTTCATTACTGAACCGGAAGACATGAGCTCACTCATGAGATATTGGAAAGGATCAAATTTCGTGCACGGTCGTATCGCTTTGGAAGCTTGACAGAATTTGCAGGTTTGATATATACTTTTGGAAAGTATATGATCAACACCTGGGTATGATATATGCTTATGGAAAGTATATGATTGATACCAACTCCTAATAGTCAGAGGAGAAACATAATGATAAATCCCTAAAGTAGACAGTGTAAAATTGATCTTATACTTCGGGATTATTCCGGGTCTTCCAGTATGCAGGATGTACAGGTATTGGGAATACCTGAAGGTGATGTGATCATAAACGGTTGTATAGCCATGACGCTTCCAACGGGTCTATATTTTAGTGACTCCTCTCGGTAAAGAAGTAATCTGATCTTAGTCCAAATGTTGGACATTGATCTGAATGTGATTCAGATGTAATGAGAAGATTAGATTTGCGGTCTTGATTTAATCAAGCATCTGTGGGAGGTCCGAGATCTGGATTTGAGATGTGATCTCAATATCCAAGTCACTATACGTTGAACAATACAATCGCCCTATCCTTATCTCCAAGTATCTGCGGAGAAAGTGCATTATCCTTCAACGAGTTCAGGATAATTTCATTGTTGATATACTTATCCGAGCATTGAGAAAATGGATAAATAATGTGATTTAATTATCATGATTAATATGAATTCCCTATATTATAAAGAGAGTTATCTTAAATAATTAAATGTGATTTGATTATCAAAGATGTAAATAATGTGAATGAGATTCATATTATTTTGGCACATAAGAATAGAGATCCAAGATGATTAAATGTGATTTAATTATCATGGATATTGAATAATGTGGATAGCACTATCCATATTAATCACATATATTATAAATGTGATTTATAATATATAAGAGAGAGCTATTTGTAATTTACATTTGTTAATTAAATGTTGATGTGAATTGGATTCAAATTGGACATTGAAGTGAAAATGTAATTTACATTTTATTTTTGGTTGTGAATATGATTCACAAAATTTTTTTAATGGTAAGATTGCAATGTCTACAAAATTATTGTGAATTATTGTTGTAGAATAATTTGCAACAAAAGTTGTTGCATAATCTTTGAGATTACATTATAGAAATGAGAGCCACCTTCCATTTACATGGAGTGGATGACCACCACTCCTATTTGGAATGTGTGGCCATCCCCTCCTTCCAATAGAAGGAGGAACTCTCTCTCCTATGATCTCCATGAGATCTTGATTTAATTTGGTGATTGAATTATATTGATTTATCAATATATAATTAATATAAATTAAAATAATTGTTGTTGGTTTTTACCAACACAAATCTTGGCAATTAAAAGAAACGCAAATCAATGAGAGCCATTGGATTTGTGTTGCCCATGGATTGAGATCCATGGATCCCAAAATATTATAATAGGAGAGGCACCCCTTTGCTCTTCTTTACACATAAGAGAACATAAGTCTCTCTCTCTTTCTCTCTTTACACACCCTCTCTTCTTCTCTCATGTGGTCGTCCACCAAGGATGCCCTATAGAGGTTCTCCATCACCGCAGCGTCGTCATTATGTTGCCCGATCGTTTGTTCATGGATCTCCATCTCCTTCGGTGTGCCTTGCTCATGAAGAAGACATCGGATATCGTGTGTCGAGATCAGGAGATTCGTCGCATGGATCATCAACATGGATTGCGAGAAGAATGTGTTTCATCAACACGCTCGCAAGCGTCTCGTCCGTCAGATCAGACTTGAGACAGGATGTCTCTTCATTTATAGACTTGATCGCAACCACGCTTCAAGAGGTAATCCTATTACTTGTTTATGGTTTAGACGAAACAATCCGAGAAGCGTTCTTGGATCATGTGGTTTCGTCTCATGAAAAAATTTTAATTTCCGTTGCATAGAACAACTAGTGCGACTAGTCGTTCCTCGTCGTATTCGATATGATGCTCACGCTTCCGTGGTGCGCTTGAGGATTATCCCATATCCTTCACCCTCTCCCCTTCTCGCCCTCCTTCGACACCTCAGCATCGCCGAGCCGCCTCACCACCGCACGTCGCACTCTAGTCCACCGCAGCTCGTTACCACCCTCGCTGGATGGTAACCGCCCATTGGTTTGCTTTCTTGGAACCCAAGAAAGGAACCACGAAGAAAGTCCATTTTATTTTCTTTTTATTATTTTGAAAAATTGCAATTTGAGCCCTGTGAAGTTTCGTAATTCCAAAAGTTCCCTTAGGAACAATTTGTTCTGTTATTTTTATATTTCTGTGTTGCACAGACACCCCTTTCTTTAAATTGTATTCTAAACTCTCATTTCGTATAATTTTTTTTTCTAAAAATTACATGATGTTGTTCATTAATGTTCCATGTCTTGATTATTTTATAAAATGTTTAGGAGCTTTTATGAATTTAATAGAAATCAGAGTGTGAAATTCAATGACATTTTACGCATTTATGCTTGCATGCATTAATTCCTTGCCCTAAAAATTCTCAAAAAAATCAGAGACGATGCTTCTGAGTATGCTTTAATTTTTATCAATTTTTGTATGTGCCTTGTGCCTAAAATAAATTCTTGAGTCCATAATTGATTTTTAATTAAATCCACACACAACCTTTTTTTAGAAATTTCAAGTCTCTAGGATTGCTCATTGAAGTATATATTTGAGATAATTTTACTTCTGGATGATTTAAATTTGTGTATTTATTAAGAATTAAATACTCACAATCACTTTATTTCATTTTAAATATTCATTAAAAAATATATATTGTCAAAAAAATCCAAAAAATAGTGTAGCTTCATTTTATCATGTTTCGCTTCCACTAAAAATTTCATACTATTTGCATTCTATTTTTGTGAAAAATTGCATAAAAATCCGTAAAAATGTGCATTTTTTATTGTTGCATATTAAACCCAAAAATTCTAAAAAATACATTTTGTATTCAAAGTTGGATTAGGTTTCTAAGAAAAATACAATTTGATTAAATTGGGGTAATTGCACATTAAAAATATTTTGGCTAAGTTACTTATTTTCTTAATAGCCTAATTAAACTGCATACTTGCATTTATATTGCATAAAAAATATAAAAAAGAATCACTTTTTAGAACCATGTTCTACGTAACCTGAATAGATCTTATGTTGTTCCTTTCCCTCCTCGAGTCACCCCTAGGGCTTGCTTAGGTTAAAATCACATAAAACTGCATTTTCTGCTTGATGGATAATTCTTTCGTGTGATTAATTTTTGATCGATCTTGATTGCCTGACTACAACAATTCTACAAATTAATTAGGGTGGTTAGAGGCTCATCAAATGGCATCATTGGTGGGGAACAACGGAGGTGGATCACCTCTCCTGCTGAGGAGTCATGGAAGTGAGATCAGCCCTCGGCACAATAGGTGGTTTCGTTGTTCACTTTTGTGATCTTCCTCTATGTTGGAGTTGTGAATTGTGTGTAGATGGGTCTTCTTCATGCTCCCAATGTATTTGCATGACGGAGACTAATAAGGGGATTGAAGGTGAATGGTGCAGGGTTGCGACTGTTGCAACTGAGATCGCTTCATCTCCAATGAATATCAGGTCATTGATCTTATAGTCCACCACCTGCAAATGTTAAATAGGGAGCTCAAACATTTGAAGAGTCCAGCTGACATTGTGTTCGCACGAAGGGGGATGTATGAGTGGAGTGGAGGTCCTATACAGGATGGAGAATATGGAGGACCCAAATTGATCTTGAGCTTATGCACAGTTCGAATAGGATCGAAATGATAGGTATGACAGAGATGATATGATGATGGGGACGATTGAAAATTAGCCTTTGAGTAGAAATGATTGAGAAACATAGTAGAGAACTATTGAAAAAGAAAGGGAAGAAATAGAGAAAAAGAATGGGGGTAGGGGCTTTCCTGAGATGGGTTATCAACCCAATTGATTCTTGGGTTTTCTAAGGGATGAAGATTGGTGCCTGGGGTTGTAGGAGAGAAAGTCCAGCAGCTCTTCACTCGAGCGGCACGACTATGCAGTCAGCTTAGCAAGCTTCGATGAAACTTGCAGTAGCAACAAAACCGTCACCAGATCAAGCTTGAGATGGTGCCAGTCTTCGCCCAACTTGAACTCAACCTTGCTGTCACTTTGGTCAAGGTAGGAGATCAGGGCCTTTTCTCATTAATTGGTGGATGAGTGCAAAAGAGGAAAGTGATACCCCTTTATGGATGGTTGAACGGAGATGGGGGAAGTGGGTTGAGGGAGGTAGAGGTGGTTGGAGACCATGGAGATGGCCGAAGAGGAGATATGGGTCAGTGGTTTACGGGAGATGGGAGAAGTGGTTTGGCGTTGCGCGCAAGGCAGAGAGGAGTAGCGGTAGGGCTCGCAAAGGCAGTTGCAACTACAGCTGTGCGCAGCACAACACGGAGATGCAGTCAAGAGGGAGTTCTAGAAGGTCGATTGCATATCGAGGAGCAAGAGGAGCAGCGATCGGATTAGGGAGAGAGGGGTAGGCAGAGTGCATGTGGGGGGGTTGTGACAGTTGTGGGTGGATGCGCGCAGCTGGGTTGTGCGTAAGAGGTTGGGCGAAAGGGAGAGAGAGACACAGGTGCGAGGAGATGAAATGGGAGGCACGGGTGGTGCACGCAAAGAGGGCGCGCAACTGCACCACTGTGTGATATGGGAAAGGGGAAAAGGGAAGGGGGCCACGTGGCACGTGGGGGCACGGCCACATGGTAGGAAGAAATTAAAATTTAAAAAAATAAATTAAATTAAAAATAAATAATAAAAATAGTAAATAATGAAAATAATAGATAAAATAAATAAATAAAAATGGGTGTGACACGTGGCAGCTTTAGGAGCCGCCACATGTCGCCCCAAGAAAAATCACAATTGAAATGTAAATAAAAATAAAAAAATAATAAAAGGGGTCAAATCAAAAAGTGGTCAACATAAAAGTAGTTCATCTCGACGAGATCTACAACTTTTGTGAAGGATCAAAAACCAAAACAAATAACCTGTATAAAAATTATTTTTGGCGGTATCCTACAGACATAAAATACCGCATTTTTCTGTTTTGTCATTTTTTTCATTTTTATATAAGATAAAAATCAAAATAAATTTAAAGAAAATATGAAGCAAATATTTACAACTTAATATATTTTTTTATTTTTAGTAATTAAGAAAATAAACAATAAAAAAAATAAAGGGGACATATGTATAATATACAAAGGGGTCGAAAACCCAAGTTTCACATAAAGAATCTGATTCTTTTGAATTTGGTCTTACTTTGAAGGTAATTGAATGTACATTAATTCAAAAATAAGTAGGGTCCATAGGAGACTGTATGAGAGAGATATTCACACTTTAAGGTTCTTCATCTCAAACTAGGGTTAGGGTTGTATTTGTAAATTTTACAAGTTAGTGTTTTTTGACATTTTCCTTTATTAGCGTTAGTAATATATACTATAGAGTTGATTTTATTCAATTCTAGGTCTGTGGAAAAATAAATAAAAATAAGGAAAATATGGTGAATATACATGTGATATTTACAAGGGAATTTGGCTTCTTATTTAATGCAAATATGGATGCTAAAGTCCAGGGATTAACTCTAAAAGCATGAATGAAGACAATGAAAAATAAATTGAGAAATGCAGCTAATTACTTAGGAACGAAGCTCTATTTTCAACTATTAGAGTGATGAATCATGGATTCATCAACCTGTAGTGGTGTCTACCTGATTTGAATGTCGCCTCTTGTTATTCATGTTCATCTGAGGTTGATATGGACGAGTGGTCTTAGGCACAACTAACTCATACAAACGATGGTTAACCTACTCTATCTCAATCCTATACGTTGCCTAAAGCATGCTCAACATATCCATGATCTTATTCAGTGCTAGGGACTATGCATATATCTCTATCTCAGTGTGTTGTCCATGGCTCTCTACTCTCTCCTGCCTAGGAGTGTGTTGTGCCTATGATGTATAAGGTTGAGGAGATCTCTGTAAAAGTCTGTTGCTTCTACTGATGATGATAAGCATGTGGATGTATAGCAGGAGACTAGTAGGAATGTAGTTCTGATAAGCATAATGATGAGATTGCTATTGTGTGTAATGTTGTCGATGTTGAAAATGTGATGATGAACATCCATACTATGGAGGAAACTGTTGTTGTTGCTGGTGTACGCTCTGAGGTGCAAGGTGTGATGGTGACTGATGTAGGACAAGAGCGTACCATATTCTATCGATCTCAAGAGTGGAGGAATGATCAACATCATCAACTATAGGCTCGTGATTTGACTTGCATTAGCATTAGACGAATCCTCGTGCCAATTGAGCTATGGAGGCTCGGTAGGTTGTACCGGCTGTTGGCACAGGATCTTCGAGGATCGAAAATTAATGATATAGATGTCGTTACTATCCCCAAAAATCCCGTGATAAATAAATAAAAAAAATTCTTCTCTCGCTGCAAAATAATTACAAAAAATAATGTGGAGCAAGAGAAATTATTGCTGCTTATTTACCTATATACCAGACAGGATCGAACTCAGGGAGGCTATAATTCCATAGGGTTATTCAATTAGTCGAAAAATAAATTAAAAGAAAAGGCAGGAATCTCAAAGGAAACCTATCCTTGGTTTTTGTAAAATTTTTCTCTTTTTAATTTTTTTATTTTTTATTTCTATTTTTTTATATTTAAATTTTTAGTGATTTTAATTTTGCAATTTTTTTATTATCAAATAAAGAACAATATGCACAAAAGAAGAACTACACACCAAACTCTTTTTGTATTTTTTAATTATATCAAAAATACTCAGAAAAATCCAGAGAAAATATTTTTGGGTTTTAAAGACTTTGAAATGTTTTTGAGAATTTTTGTGGAATTTTCAGGTTTTTTGTATTTTTCTAAAAATCAACAGTGATAAAAATGAGAAACAGTGCACAGCCTGGGGTAATTTGCAACTTAAAAATAATTTATCTGCCCAAAACTCCTAGAAATTATTTTTATGATAAAATAGGGACAAATATCTACAAACATATACTGAAATCAAGATTTTTGTATTTTTGTAGAATTTTTTATGATTTTTATACAATTTTTAGTATTTTTATTTTTTCGTCTTATAAATAAATATGCATAAAATTTGGACAGAAATTAAAAGATAATAAAATAAAATTAGTCTAATTATTTTAGAATTTTTTGAGCAATATTCAATTTCTTATGAATTTTAGAACTTTAGAAAGAGAAAAATGAAATGTTTGTTATTTTTAAATAAAAAGAAATGATGACAAAATACAATGAAAAATTTATGCTAGAAAGATAATCACATCAAGAACATGGCATAATTTTTGGGAATTGTTTTGACCAAAGAAAACATTTATTTCAATAAGAAAAGCAAGCAAAGTCAAAGTCTAGAAGTAAAGGACTAAACTGTGAATATTTGTTGTTTTTGCATTAAATAAATAAAAAGAAATAAATGCAGGAACAAAGTTGCAATTTACCGACAGGGGTCGTGTGTTGCACGTGATGGCTCTTGAAGCAGGGGTCATCTTGCTGTTTTTTAAATCATCGTGGGGAACTTGTAATTTTGTCAACCTTTTTTTATCCTTTAGGGTTAGTGCTCCCTTCGTTCTTTCAAGCAAAAAGGTGGGCACAAGGGGGACGGTCACCGCCAAGGGTGCTAAGGAGGCAAGCCATGGTCGATCGCGCGGTGCTTGGGCGGAGGGGCGGCGCGCTACGGCGGGGGATGACTGCCATTGGCGAATGAGAGCTGGTCGGGCCGCTCAAGAGCTATGAAGTGGCGCGGGCCCGGAGGTCGATCGCGAGTATGGACGCAGCGCCGTCGCCACGGGCGGTCGGCGGTGGCGTTGGTGGGAGCTTCTGGCAGAGACCGTCGGTTAGCGGGCTAGCGTCAGAGAAGCTCAATGCAGCGGGGCGGCGCAAGCCGCTGGTGGAGGCGTAAGAGAAGCACCGTTGGTGCGGAGGAGACGGGCCGGTTGCGGTGCAGGAAATGACAGGCTGGCTAACGACGGACGTCGTGCGACACAATACGCGTGTGGCGAGCAGGTGGCGCTACGCATCGCCGCGTCGGAGGCGATCTGGGTCGAATCTGGCAGAGACGGAGGGGGTCGGACTTTGGACGAGCACAATGCTGAGGGCGGCGCCGCTAGGCGGATGTTTGTCGCACGAACGGCGGCTGGGGGCCGCGGCCTGGCGGAGTAGCGTTGGTGGACCTGCTGCAATTTTTTTGTTTTTTTATATTTTTTTAAATTGTAAGAAGAAATAAATAAAAGTTTTTATATTTTTTTTCAAAAATAGGAACTGTACTCAAGCACAACAATAAAGTTTTTAGTTTTTTAATTTTTTTTAGTTTTCCTACAAAACAAAGATTAGAGAGAAAAGAAAAACAATATATTTTTTATTTTTTTAGTTATTTATGCACAAAATGGGATGTGTGAACAGCTTTGGATCTTGGCGATATGGATGATAGATCCGGATCTCCGACCACCGTGTGTGGTCGGAGGTGCATGGTTGCCTGAGGTAGAACGTGAAAATGGAGAGATTATGAGATGAGATGAAAATTCGATGTTGGATTGGAAAGTGTGATATGGATTTTTTTATTTTTAATATCTAAAGATTAATGAAATCGAGGCAAAATTTTAAACTACGATCAATCTAAGGAAATTGATGGGGAATGGAAATGGATCTCACCTCGGGAGCGGAAAAGACCTTGATTACCTCGACGAAGACCGACACGCTGTCACCAGACGGCTCAGAGGCTTGGCACCCTTCTGCGACAAGAAGACTTTCAGAGATCGGGCTCCTCTCACCAAAGATTGATCTAGTTGGAATGACGGAGAAGGAGCCATATAAATAAAAAAGATATAGAATGGAATTTGAATTTTTGAATTTTTGGTTGAAGAGATAAGAGAGATGAAAATTGAAATGAGATAAAGATAAAGAAAGATAAAAATATTTACAAAAATTAACTAATTATTTTGTATTTTCGTCACTTTATTTATTTGAATAAAAAAGTTAATTTTATTTATTTTTTATGGTTAATTAAGAATATCAACTATATACATATATTATATACATATATGATATTAAATACATAGTTAAATAAGGAAATTAGCTTTTTTGTTTTAAAATTTTTATTATTTTTTATTTTCATTTTTATTTAAGATAATTAGTAAAAATATTTACAAATATTTACAAAATACAATATGTACATAATACATGGGAAAATTGTACAAACCACCCCAAAAAACCTACTTTTTACTCGTAACTCCAAAAATTATGAAAACCCAGCCATTTAAAAGATAATTTAATCTAGAATACAATGAAAGTGATTTTGGTTCGATTTGAGTTCCTATGGTGCTGGAATTGGTTTCAATTAGTACTTAGTGGTTTTTTCCAAGTGTGATTGCTTTTATTCTGTACATGATTTAATTATGCAATTATTTTTATTATTTAGAACACATTTTATTTACAACTTTGGTTTTAAAAATTATTTTATTTGAGGTCAATTAATGTACAAATAAAAAAGTGAAGTATACAAATATACACAACACATAATTTTTTTGGATTTTCTGATTGAGGACCCTATCTCCCCCTACTTTATTCCTAGTCGATTAGGTCAAGTCTTGACCTTCTCTCGGGGTTCAGGTCAGCCTGTATCTATTACATATATGCAGTCTTCCTTTTTTTATTTTCTTTTATTTATTTTTCCTTTCTTTCTTTCTTTCTTTATTTATTTTAGGTTAAAATAATATACAGATATACAATATTTACATGCAGATGCAAGTCAGTAAGAATATGGAGTTAGTGTTGTATACATGTGTTTTATAAGGGATTTTAAGCTAAAATAAATGAATAAAGATGATGAATCACAGATTCATCATCCCCCTATGCTTTACCTTTGCTAGTCCCTAATGAATCTACATTTCATCATCTTTATTCTATCATTTTGACCTTAAAAATCCTAGTAAATGCATGTAAATAGTCTTAATTTTGGCATTTTAGCATTCATGCATCATTGTGTAAATATTGTATAAAATGCAGTTTTTAAAATGAAAAATTATAGAATAAAGAAAAGAAAAGGAATAAAATATTGTAAATATTTTATGACCTGAAACCCCGAGACCTAGGCATCTCGATGACTAGGTCGACAAGGAATAAGTAGGGGGAGATAAGGGCTAAAATACAATAAAAATTCCTTCATTCTTTATTCATTTTAGGACCTATTTTTTGTTCCACTTTTTATACCTCAAATAAAGAAACTTTGTTCATAAAAGTTGTAGATAATTAAACAAAGAAAAATACAAAATTGATTTCACTGATAAATAATGCACAGATAAAAAGTTATGGTCTGAATAAAAATCCAAAATCCCAACTTCCCAAACCTGTATCTCCCTAATCAAAGCTCGAAATGCATCAAACTCACATTTAATTGTATATAATTTAAAATAATCTATTTAATGGTGGTTGTTTTGCATTTGGCGGAGCTACGGTTTGAAAGTTGAGTTTTGGACCCCTATTGTATACTTGTACAGATTAAAATATTCATTTTATTATTTATTCATTATTTTTACTATTTTATATTTTTATAATTTTGCAAATATTATTCATAATAAATATGTATATTAAAATCAGAATAAAAATACAAAATAAATACAAATTAAAAATACTTGTATATAATATACATAGGTATAATGCCTATAACTATACTTATATAATTAATACTTCTATTTTATTAAATATCCAAAACACTTCATAAAAATAAAATAAAAATACTTTTCAATGTATAAAATATTTTATAAATTTATAAAATAATAAACAAAAATAAATAAATTAAATTCTAAAAATAAAAATAAAAGATTAAAATATATAGATATAGATACCTATAAATGGGAAAAATGGTAACTTGTAATTATTAATCTCGAAAAAATAAATAAAAATTACCATGAAATAATTTATGAAATAATAAACTTTTTTATTTAATAACCAAAAAATAATAAATTGATTTGCTATTTTAAATTGTTTTTACAAAGTATTTTTCCAGGCTTTTTCCTGGTTGGTCCACGTGGACCAACCAGGAGGGCTGGAGAGTTGACCTCGGGTCAACTCTCTGACCCACTGCCTGCACCCTGTCAGACATTGGTTTTCGCCCATTTTTTCCGTTTTTTCGAGGCTCCGTATTGCACCTTTTGGTGTAGACGTCTTCATGACTTTTTGTCCTCGATCATCGAGGATTCACGCATACGGTTCATCTCGACCTTTGCATCGCTGCAATCGTCGCTGCGCCTCGTTCTTTGGAGCGCGTCCACCACCCTTTCAAATAATGCCCGTCACCTCCTTGACCTCTTTGAACCCTTCTTGCCCTAGCTTTGGTCCCTTTGGACTGCTCCGGATTGAGGCCAGTGACAGGGGCCACTCCAACTGCTCCGAGCACATCTAGGCGAAGGCGGAGGTGCTTCCACCCATCTCCGGTCATCCTCGGCCGTGAGGTCCCCTATCTCATGGTTTCCCAACCATTCGAGGTTGTTTTTACTTGTTTTTGTTTGTTTTTCTTTTCGCTGGAGAATAGTTGTAGCATCTTCTTTAATCTTGTCTCTTTAGTTGCTCGATCCACGCCACTTACACCATCCGCTCAAGCTCCAGCGAGCATCTATTTGCACCATACACCATCTAATCCCCTCGCTTCTGTCCTGGGACCATCTACTGTTGTTAGTTGTGCTCCCTTGCAGGTCCCAGGGATCAAGAGACTCCCTCTGGAGTCGATTTTTGCCAAGGAAGAAGGTAGCTGGAGCCGTGACTCGTCCTCGACGCTATGGTGGCCCTCCGGTGGTCTTTCCACCATTTTGACGCCACCGGCAGCTCGAGGGGCTCTCCAGGAGGAAGCTTGGCATATTTGGGGCTTCACTGCACGTCAGAGGGGAGAGGATAGGCCGGTGGAAGTTTGCCTTGGCCGGCGAGCTTCCCTGTTCCGTCACCCTCTGCGGTCGTTCGATTACCGGAGTTCTTCCAGCACGAGCAGCAACCGTAGGATCGAGATCTCCCCTAGCCGTCCGATCATCCCATCAAGATCTAATTTGGGCCGCTGGGAGCGAACCGTCATCGGCTCCTGTGTGTTCGACGCGTGGCATTAGTGAAGCATCAAGAACCGTTGGATCGCGCCTAAGGTGGGGATTTTGCAAGGTTACCCCGCCGGTTTTTGTATTTAATAAACAATACTTAAACATTCATCCTCCTTTTATTTATTTTTGTAATATTTGCACTGTGACCTCCCAATTTTTGTAATATTACATTTTGGTCCTCTGCCACGTCACCTCACATGCCTGTACGTGTGAGGTGCGGGAATTTTGCAGAAGACACCCCGGGTCTTTTGTATATTTATTCCTGGTACCAGAACGTTTATTGGTAGTTATAAAACTGTTAGCGTTTTTGTATTATAGCTTTGGGATTTTTGTTAATTACTAAATCATCCTTGCCAGACGCGTGCTTCGCACGTGGCCCTGGCATTTTTGCAGACATAACCCTGACGTTTTGGGGTCTTTGCTATTGGTCCTTTAAAGTTTTTATTCAGTTGTATATTTTTTGTGGAATTTTACACACAGGCCCCTGAGTTTCTTGCTATTTACAAATATACTCGTGGCCTGTCTGTATTTTCTTGCTGTTGTATCTATTTATTGCATGCATCTATAAATACTTAAAAAATCCACAAAAATCACTATAAGTTCCTGTTGCATAGTAGTTCAACGCCATATTTTTATTTTGCATATTTATTGCATTTTATTATTTATAAAAATTCAAAAACTCTCATTTTCAACACTATTTGCATTCTAAAATCCATAAAAAAGTATAAAAACACATCAAACAATAGTGTGTTTTAACTTCAATCCAAAAATCATTAAAAAATACAAAACAAAACTCCTAAATTTAGAAAACTCTAAAAGGCTTCATAAAAATTTATAAAATTCATAAAAAATCTAAAAATTGTGTTTTCTTCTCCTGAGTTTTCTTTATTTTGTTAGATTTAATCGAAAATTAATTTGGAGAATTTTTGTTACTGTTTGCTATTTTATTTCTCCATTTTAGTTTCAGTTGTTTAATTGGTTCGCTGTTTTCAGTATTTTTGACTTTAAAAATACCAAAAAATTAGGAAAAATCTAGAAAAATCAGAAAAACATTAGAAAATTATAAAAAGCCCAAAAGCATTTTATTTCCTGATTTTTGCCTATTTTTACCTATTTTTATAAATACCTTATCTTCCTCTTTCTTACTTTGTTTAAATATTCCATTTCTAGAAAAAGAAAATAAAAAAATATAAAATATAAAAAGAAAATACAAAATCAGTAAATTAAAAAGCAAAATACAAAAATATAAAATAAAATAAAATATATATATATATATATAATAAAAACTCATAAAAAACAGCATAGATAGACAAATACTTCACATTCACATTTTTTAACATTATTGCCCCGTTCTACCTGTCTGCTCCCTGTGTTCGACCTCTACACATACTTGCACCTATACCCATCTTATTGTAGAGTTATAATAAATTTTAACTCCGCACCATTTTTCATCGCTTGATTTCTTTTGTGGGTTAATTGTTGATTGATTGAGGTTTCGTGAGCGGTCACTCAGCGACACTGTGGTCCCGCCTTGTGTGGACTACTTTAGACCCTCGTCAAACCTCGATTATCAACAGCGCGTGGGGAGCAACAGCGCGTAGTTCGACTTTTTGTTTGTGCTTATGATTATTTATCTATTTTCACGGCTTTTTGTGCTTATTTTTTCTTCCTTATTTTTTGATATATTGCTTGAGCTGTCTAACCACCTCTTTTGTTGATTTCGTGCGAGGTATCGTGGATCAAGGGAGGCGCTCCACCCTAAGCACCTACACACCCACGTGAAGCTGGCTTCTGCCAGCCGAGCACCGAGGAGACGAAGAGGAAATTTTGAAGACTGAGCTCTACTTTAGTTGTAGCATTTATTTCCTTGTATTTATTTCTATAATTTTAAGTGAGAGAGAGACATTACTTTGTAATAATATCGGTACATCGAACATTTGACACTCGGGCCTAATTTCCAAGTGTTTATACACTTGGGAGCTCACTGTGGCTTTTATCGGTTTTTATCGCATTTTTTTACTTTGTTTTCTGATTTTCGATTCTATTTATTTTTGTGTGATTGAGCCCTTAGCCGTAGGAGTTGCTTGACGACAGTAGAGGTCCAAACACATTAATAATCGTTGCATGCTCCTATAGTGATGTTTTAGACTTAATCAAATTTTAAAACTGTTCTTCACGCTAATAGCAGCTTCTCACACTTAGGGCGATTTCATCGGCTTCGCATTTGCATATAGATTAGGTTTCAATTCTGTTGAGCATCCTTGCATGTAGCATGCTGGAGGCAAGGTTAGCATTTACGCTTTAGCATTCATCATCGATTGCCGCTTCCATTGATTTTCCGCCTCTCCCTCTGATTTTGATCACCTAGGTGCTTAAAAGAATTAAATCCTTGTTAGGCTCATGCATTTTTTATTAAAAAACCAAAAAAAGTGATAATTAATAAAATTGGGACTGCTAACATTACTTGACCCTAAAATCAACCAAAAGAAAAATTCTCTTGGGGTGAGTAATCCCCTCATTGTCTTCGCTTTTACTTGCTCATGTACACCCTAAGGAATAGTGCCCAAATCCCATTGCAACCCCCTAAGTGTTTGCGCAATCTTTGACTTCTCACCTAACTCTAAAATAGACAAGATAAAAAGACCGGCTTTTTGGTCTCTACCGAGTTGATAGGTGAATTGAGGGTTTGTATTGTGTGAGTTTTGCTTGTGATTGTTTTGTGTGCATACTAGATCGTCCCTGTGCATTTGCGCCTTTCTTCTTCACTCTTTTGACTTGACCACCGTGCTCTCCCAATCATTATCTTTTGTTTTCGAGATGGACCCCTAGAGCATTTTCTATCCAGACTTTACGGATCCCTCGCTCACTCCAGCCAGTCCACCTCCCTTTTATAAGGACTCTCCTATTTTTTCTGACTTTTGTACATACCCGCCTCAGCCACAGCATCAGACCTCGGATTTCTACCCACACCCATCTCCACCTCCGTATTTTCCACCTTCACATCTACCCGAGACTGATCTGTTGGAGTCACCTTTCATGGAGTCCACCCTTGAGCACTTGACCCAGATGATGGATCATATGAGACAGAGGATTGACAACCTCACCAAGAGAGACCATGATATTCCACCATTTGATAATATGGGTTCATTCGAGGATTTCCATGAGAGCTTGCAATCACCAAAAATACAAAAAATGAGAAAATTTTAAAAATCCAAAAAGAGTTCGAGAGACCTTTGGTTGATTCAGACTGGGAGGAGAGTGCCCACTTTCCAGACCCTTTGACCGCATAGCCTCTCACACACTGTCCCCCCTTTGACCCCGAGGATGCTTCTGTACAGACTGCTCTTGGCATACCTCGTGTATATGCTGATTCCGACCTTCTCGCTTGTATGGAGGAGATCCAAAAATTCAAAAAAAATATTGACTAAACCCGAAGTGGTGGCCACAATTCATGAGATCATCCGTGCCCCACTTTAGGAGGCCTTGAACCAATTATCTGCTCCTCAAAAGAAGAGAAAGCGGAGGAGCAGATCTGAGCGTCATATTTTCACCATGGCCACTGCCCACGCTATCACACATCGTCCCATTCCTCGGAAGAGGAACACTGCCACACCTTTCATTAGCTGCACCATCTCTGACTTCATATGTGATCATACTCTCCTCGACGGCGGTGCTTCGATTAGCATCATACCCTTCTCGCTAGTACAGTCTCTTCACTAAGGGCCTCTCAAGAAGACCAGGATGATCGTACAGTTTGCTGATGGATCAATAAAGAGGACAAAGGGTATCCTTGAAAACGTCGTCATTTCGATTCAGGGCATGAGCTATCACGATGACTTTGTCGTATTACCCATGGAGACCTCCACTGGGGAGCACTCTCCGATCATCCTGGGATGACCATTCCTCACCTCTGCGAGGGTCGTTATCGATTACGAATCAGGAGAGATTCGCTTCCATCCTGCTGACGAGAGTGAAGTGTCGATCACCGTACCCACAGTTGACCAGAGACCTGCACCTGATGTGCCTTCACCTATTCTGGTTGACCCTGAGGCCTATGATCTATATGAGGATATCAGAAAGACTTTCTTTATGACCGATGATGAGACCCGAGAATTCCTCTCATACAGGAGGAAGGCTCGGAAAGCATAGACCTTGGAGTTTCTGCTTCCTGTGATTGGCGTTGTATTGATGACATCCGCGGGATTTACACGATTGACACCATTGAGCGGAGGGCAAATTTAGAGACTATACAGGACGGACATGTTTTGACTACTTCCACTAATGAGTCTACTCATGTTCATGTAGACACTAATGAGACAAAGGCCGAATTTGATTTGATTGCTTCTATTCGGGAATTCAGGCCTTTTGATGAGAAAGATGATCCGGTTGAGATTATAGAGGACGAATAGAGTTCGACTACTTCCACTGATGAGTTCGTTCCTTTTGGTTTTGACCTGGACGAGACCTCGCAGGACGACACTGAGTACACTTCTTCCGATGATGAATTCGTCCCTTTTCACTTTGATACTAGCGAGACTCCCAAGGCCGGACATAATCATACTTCTTCCACTCACCCGTATGTGCCTTCACAAACTAGGGCCCCTGAGGATCTTCCCTCTGTCGACCTGATCGGCTTCCGTCTACTATCGACTCCGATGTCGACCTGTACCATACCAGATCCATTCCTCAGCGGTCCTACAAGAAGGTTCGCTTTCTACCTTCTTGATCCCGTGTACATCTACCTCTATTGTATATTCATTTGTTTCCCTCTGTCTATCTTCTGTATTGCTCGTCCACCCAGTCCTCATGTTTGCCTTGCTTAGGACGCACTTTGTCCTAAGTATAGGGGGTGGACGAGCCGAGTGTTCTTTCATAGTTCCGTTTCGTCACTCCTGTTGTTGCCTATACTTAGGGCTTCTTTTACCCTAAGTATAGGGGGAGTGGTGTGTACATCCTCACGATCTCTTCTCCCATTTTCAGATCTCTTTTCTTCTTTTCTTCTTGTCTTCTTTTCCTTTTCTATCTTCTTTTTGTATCAAAAGGTGTCGCCTCTTGTAGACAGTCTTCTATACTTAGGACGTACTTTGTCCTAAGTATAGGGGGTGTGCACCCCGAGTTTTCATTCTTTTCAATCCTCTCCATTGTCTCCTCTTCTTATACTTTGGGATATCTTATCCTAAGTATAGGGGGAGACAATCTGAGTACGATCTGTCAATTCCCACCCTTGACCCTTCGTGCTTTGTGTACAGTCTGCTATACTTAGGATTATTTGATCCTATGTATAGGGGGGACGGTCAACTTCTCATTGATTCATTCATTCCTTTATTTATTTATTCTTTAGATTTTCATATACTCAGTACGAGTTATGTCTTCTCTTTTCTCTCTGATCTATGAGGACATAGCTCAAGCTAAGTATAGGGGGGTCGTATATACTACGTATATACTTTATCCATAACTCATACTTTCGTATTTTCCTAATAATATGGCTAATAAATTTTTAAAAATTCATTAAAAACCTTAATAAAAAGATGTGATTATTCCTCAAATTCTTTTTTGTATGTACTAATTAATAAATCAGGTGAAAATGTTTTTTGCAAAATATTTGAAAATTAGTTTGAAAATCTTTGTGAAAATCTTTTGAAAAATATTTGGAAAACGTTTTGTACATGTTTTCAACCGTTGTAAAAATGTGTGGTTTGTAAAATTTTGTTTCTTTTGTGAAATAAAAATGTTTGAAAAATGATGTGCAAATGGTCTGAAAAAAATGGTTGCAAAAACATTTTGAAAAATCTATTTATACTGTTTGGAAAACATTTGCAAAATGATTTTCAAATGTGTGTACATTTTTGTAAAAATGTTTGCAAAAATTATTTTGGACTATAGTTTTCAAAAATTGTTTGGAAAACCTGTGTCAAATAAGTTTGAGGAATACATACATCACACCTAAATTCTTTATTATATATACTTTTAAAATTGTTCACTTAACCTTATGAATTCCTAAAATCCACTTCTTGTAGATATAAGAAGCACTCCCGTGTAAATATTTTAACCTAGCTTTTAGCCAAAATCTTTTGTTTTCAAAAATCCCAAAAACATTTGCAAAACTAAGATCTAAAAACATTTGAAAAATCTTTTTGAAAATACAAAAAATGCATATGCATCATCATCTTTTCAAAAATCCATAAAAAGTTCAAAATCTTGAAAATTACATCACAAAAATATTTTCTGCATACCATTTGCATAGCATGAGCATTTTTCAGATTGAGTTTGATAGTTGAACAAATCTAAGTAAAATCCAGAGATTGGAGCTTGATTGGACCTTAAAATCTATCTAATAATAGGAACCTTATAGGAACTGGGTTTAAGGTACTTCAAGTCTAGTTGACTTAATTCTTTAAGGACCACGAGACTTAGTTCAATGGATTCTTGACTGCCTAAGTAGAGTATTTCGGAGCACACGCACGACTCTTGTTGATAATGACCTAACTTGGACACATGCACCTTTCACATGGCTCAACTCAGTTGGGGTGGTGAGGGGATTGGATTTGCCGGTATGCGACTCACATAAATGGAATCCTTGTCCTCATCTAAGGAGGGAAGTGCACCCCAACCAGTCCAGTGATGAGGAATTCTAAAGACAGGAGAGTGTGGGTTGCAATAAAGCTTCAAAAGAAGGATATTCTACTGGCTCAAGAGGAAAAAGTCCTTACGTAAATGTTGTTGTATATATTATTTTAAAAAAAAAAAGAAAAAAAAGAGACAGGCACGTACAAAAATAAAATGCTTGCAAAAGTATGTATGTAAAGTCAATAAGCAAGCTTAAGTTCCAAAGTCATATCATGTGAGCCTGCAGCTGGATGACTTGACTACACTAATCTTGCATCCTAGGATAGGTAGCTACACTGGCTACTGCCCATTCTTCTCTTCACCCCCTCCTCTAGAGCTGGTTGCCACTTGAACTTAGAAGGGAATACCCCGCTCCTCGAGGAAGTAGTTATTGGATTGGGGAATAATTGGGTTGTCATACTGGAGAAGTCAGTCTATTTGTCATTCTAGTTGGGGAGAGCCACCATCACTTACACTGTACGAGTCAGATTCATAGTCGTAAGGGTTTGCGTATGAGTTGAGATATTTCTAACCTGACTATTGAGGAGACTTGAACAGAGTTTTGGGATTCTCAGGTACTGTTCGATTTCAAATCTGGTTCTCATTAAGGTTCCGCCCACACTAAAATTCCAAAGGTCCGATTTAAGCTCCAAACTTTGAATTTGTGAAGACAAGTTTGATCATTAAATTTAATCCATATTTCTTCTTTTTCTTTTCTTTGTTTTTCTTTTCTGCACTTATTGCATAAGTGTTTGCTAGGGACTAGCAAAGGCAAGTATAGGGGGATGATGAATCTACGTTTCATCATCTTTATTCTATCATTTTGGCCTTAAAAACCCTAGTAAATGCATGTAAATAGTCTTAATTTAGGCATTTTAGCATTCATGCATCATTGCGTAAATATTGTATAAAATACGATTTTTAAAGCCAAAAATTATAGAATAAAGAAAAGAAAAGAAAAAGAATAAAATATTGTAAATATTTTATGACTCGAAACCCCGAGACCTAGGCATCTCGATGACTAGGTCAACAAGGAATAAGTAGGGGGAGATAAGGGCTAAAATACAATAAAAATTCCTTCATTCTTTATTCAATTTGGGACCTATTTTTGGTTCCACTTTTTATTCCTCAAATAAATAAACTTTGTACATGAAAGTTGTAGATAATTAGATAAAGAAAAATACAAAATTAATTTCACTGAAAAATATTACACAAATAAAAAGTTATGGTCTGAATAAAAATCTAGAATCCCAACTTCCTAGAGATGTATCTCCCAAATAAAAGCTCGAAATGCATCATTCTCACCTTTAATTGTATATAATATTTAATGGCGGTGGTTTCGCATTTGGCGGAGTTACGGTTTGAAAGTTGAGTTTTGGACCCCTATTGTATACTTGTACAGATTAAAATATTCATTTTATTATTTATTCATTATTTTTACCATTTTATATTTTTATAATTTTGTAAATATTATTCATAATAAATATGTATATTAAAATCAGAATAAAAATACAAAAGAAACACAAACTAAAAATACTTGTATATAATATACATAGGAATAATACCTATAAATATACCTATATTATTAATACTTCTATTTTATTAAATATCCAAAACACTTCAGAAAAATAAAATAAAAATACTTTTAAGTGTATAAAAATACTTTATAAATTTATAAAATAATAAACAAAAATAAATAAATTAAATTCTGAAAATAAAAATAAAATATGAAAATTTATAGATATAGATACCTATAAAGGGTATAAATGGTAACTTGTAATTATTAATCTCGAAAAAATAAATAAAAATTACCATAAAAGAATTTATAAAATAATAAACTTTTTTATTTAATAACCAAAAAAAAATTGATTTGCTATTTTAAATTGATTTTACAAAGTATTTTTCCAGGCTTTTTCCTGGTTGGTCCACGTGGACCAACCAGGAGGGCTGGAGAGTTGACCTCGGGTCAACTCTCTGACCCACTGCCTGCACCCTGTCAGACATTGGTTTTCGCCCATCTTTGCCGATTTTTTGAGGCTCCGTCTTGCACCTTTTGGTGTAGACGTCTTCATGACTTTTTGTCCTCGATCATCGAGGATTCACGCCTATGGTTCATCTCGACCTTTGCATCGCTGCAATCGCCGCTGCGCCTCATTCTTTGGAGCACGTTCACCACCCTTTCAAATAATGCACGTCACCTCCTTGACCTCTTTGAACCCTTCTTGCCCTAGCTGTGGTCCCTCTGGACTGCTCTGGATTGAGGCCAGTGACAGGGGCCACTCCAGCTGCTCCGAGTGCATCTAGGCGAAGGCGGAGGTGCTTCCACCCATCTCCAGTCGTCCTCGGCCGTGAGGTCCCCTATCTCTTGGTTTCCCAACCAATCGAGGTTGTTTTTACTTGTTTTTGTTTGTTTTTCTTTTCGCTGGAGAATAGCTGTAGCATCTTCTTTAATCTCGTCTCTTTAGTTGCTCGATCCATGCCACTTGCACCATCCACTACCCCCCTCACCGGAGCTTGCTCCGGCGAGCATCTATTAGCACCATACACCATCTAATCCACTCGCTTCTGTCTTGGGAACATCTACTGTTGTTTGTTGTGCTCCCTTGAAGGTCCCAGGGATCAAGAGACTCCCTCTAGAGTCGATTTTTGCCAAGGAAGAAGGTAGCTGGAGCTGTGACTCGTCCTCGACGCTGTGGTGGCCCTCCGGTGGTCTTTCCACCATTTTGACGCCACCAGCAGCTCGAGGGGCTCTCCAGGAGGAAGCTCGGCGTATTTGGGGCTTCACTGCGCGTCAGTGGGGAGCGGATAGGCCAGTGGAAGTTCGCCATAGCCGGTGAGCTTCCCTATTCTTCTGTCGCCCTCCGCGACCGTTCGATCGCCGAAGTTCTTCCAGCACGAGCAGCAACTGTAGGATCGAGATCTCCCCCAACCGTTCGATCATCCCATCAAGATCTAATCTGGGCCGCTGGGAGCGAACCGTCATCGGCTCCTGCGGGTTCGACGCGTGGCATTAGTGAAGCATCAAGAACCGTCGGATCATGCCTAAGGTGGGGATTTTGCAAGGTTACCCCACGGGTTTTTGTATTTAATAAACAATACTTAAACATTCATCTTCCTTTTATTTATTTTTGTAATATTTGCACTATGACCTCCCAGTTTTTGTAATATTACATTTTGGTCCTCCGCCACGTCAACTCACGTGCATGTGCGCGTGAGGTGCGGGCATTTTGCAGAAGACACCATGGGTCCTTTGTATATTTATTCCTGGTACCAGAACGTTTATTGGTAGTTATAAAACTTTTGGCATTTTTGTATTATAGCCCTGGGATTTTTGTTAATTACTAAATCGTCCTTTCCAGGCGCGTGCTTTCTGTGTGACCCTGGCGTTTTTGCAGACATAACCCTGACGTTTTGGGGTATTTGCTATTGGTCCTTTAAAGTTTTTATTTAGTTGTATATTTGTGGAATTTTACACACTGGCCCCTGAGTTTCTTGCTATTTATAAATATACCCCTAGCCTGTGTGTATTTTCTTGTTGTTGTATCTATTTATTGCATGCATCTATAAATACCTAAAAAATCTACAAAAATCACCATAAGTTTTTGTTGATAGTAGTTCAATGACATATTTTTATTTTGCATATTTATTGCAATTTATTATTTATACAAATTCAAAAACTCTCATTTTCAGTACTGTTTGCATTCTAAAATCCATAAAAAATATAAAAAACACATCAGATAATTCCCAAAAAAATATATTTTGCATATTTTAGTAGGTATTAACTTCAGTCCAAAAATCGTTAAAAAATACTAAATAAAACTCCTAAAAATTAGAAAACTCTAAAAAGCTTCATAAAAATTTATAAAATTCGTAAAAAAATCTAAAAATTGTGTTTTCTTCTCCTGAATTTTATTTATTTTATTAGATTTAATCAAAATTAAATTGGAGAATTTTGTTACTGTTTGCTATTTTATTTCTCCATTTTAGTTTTAGCTTTTTAATTGGTTCACTGTTTTCAGTATTTTTGACTTTAAAAATACCAAATAAAATTAGGAAAAATCTAGCAAATCATAAAAACATTAGAAACATATAAAAAGCCCAAAAATATTTTATTTCCTGATTTTGGATTATTTTTACCTATATTTATAAATACCTTATCTTCCTCTTTCTTACTTTGTTTCAATATTCTATGTATAGAAAAAGAAAATAAAAAATATAAAATATTAAAAGAAAATACAAAATCAGTAAATTAAAAATCAAAATACAAAAATATAAAATAAAATAATAAAATATATAAAATATATAAAATTAAAAACCGACAAAAAAATAGCATAGATAGACAAATACTTCACATTCACAATTTTGAGCATTATTGCCCCGTTCTACCTGTCTGCTCCATTTGTTCGACCTCTACACATACTTGCACCTATACACATCTTGTTGTAGAGTTATAATAAATTTTAACTCCGCACCACTTTTCATTGCTTGATTTCTGTTCTGGGTTAATTGTTGATTGATTGGGGTTTCGTGAGCGGTCGCTCAACGACACTGTGGTCCCACCTTGTGTGGGCTACTTTAGACCCTAACCAAACCTTGATTATTAGTCCCTTAGCAAACACTTATTTGAAAGAATAAGTGAAGAAAAAGAAAGTGAAAATAAAGAAATTAGGATAATATTAAGTATTAAACTTTTCTTCATAAAATTGTAGTTTGGAACTTTGTCGGACCTTTGGATTATTAATGTGTCAGAACCTTAATGGGAGATGGATTAAAACCTAACAGCCTCTAAGTTCCACAGGACTCCTATTAAGGTCTCCTTAACAATCAGGTCAGAACAAGTCTACATACACCAATTCTTATGACTATGAATCTTTACTTGTACGGTGTAAGTGAAGTATATCTCCCCATCTCAAAAGTAGCAAAGAAATAGCCTCCCTCAATAAGGTAACTCTAGTTCCTCGGTCTAGCAACTCTTCCTTGAGGAGCGGAGATATTCCCTTCTAAGTTCAAGTACAACCAGCTCAAGAAGAGGGGATGGAGAAAAGAATGGACGGTAACTAGTATAGCTACCTGTCCTTTGATGCATGACCAGTGTAGCCAAGTCATCCGCTGCAAGCTTACAAAAATTTTTCTTTGAAGCTCTTATTGTAAAATTTTTTTATCCTGGTATATACACTCCAGCAGGCATTTTACTTTTCAATCAGGCATGTCCACTTTTGGAGATTCTTCATTTTCCATACTTTTTTTGAAAGCATATACAAGGTGCAGCATGTACATAAGGAGTTTTTCCTCTTGAGCCAGTAGACTATCCCTCTTTTGAAGCATTATTGCAACCCCACAGCATCCTGTCTTTAGACCACAACATCGCTAGACCAGGTTGAGATGCACTGCCTTCCCTAGAGGAAGACGAGAGGTTCCGCCTAGATGTACTACCCTCGTATGCTAGACTAAGCCAAAAGATTCTGACTCCTCACTACTTCATCCATGAAGAGCTACGTGTAGAGTGCTTGTACAAGATAAGCCACGATCTGAAAGAATCATGCGTGTGTTGTTAAATGTTCTACTTAGACTAATCAAGATGACATGTGAACATAGTCTTATGGACTCAAAGAATTAAGTCACTAGGACCTGAAAATTGTTAACTCCATTTCTTATAAGGTTCCTCTGAAATTAAGTGGATTAAGGCCCAACTAAGCTCCATTCTTCACTTTGATTCCAGACATAGTTTAAATGTCAATACTATCCTGAAAAATGCACATGCAAATGCAAGAAAATATGTACAATGCAAAGAAAGCAATTTATTATTTATTATTATTATTATTATTTGAAAAAAATCATGTACACCTGAAAAGAACACATTTTTTTAACAATTTTCTAATTTTGAACTTTTTATGGATTTTTTTGGAGAAAAATGCAGATGTAAAAGAAAGGTTTTTAAATTATGCAAGCTTTTATAGATTTTTGGTTTTATAGTTTTTTTCAAAAAGGAAAAAGGGTTAGTAAAATATATACAAGTATATATAAGATTTTTTTGTTTTTTATTATTTTTTTGTTTTTTAATTTTTTTGTTTTGTTTTTTTGCTTTTTTTTGTTGTTTTATTTGTTTTTTTGTTGTTGATGTGTTTTTTTTATTTTTTTTACACAAGTGGATTTTACAAAATTATATACATATCCCCACAAATAAATATATTTAAAAGTACGAGTTATGTCTAAAGTATATATACAATATATACGACACCCCCTATACTTAGCTCGAACTATGTCCTCACAGTGATCAGGGAGCGAAAAGGAAGACATAACTCATGCTAAGTATAGAAAAGTGAAAAGACTCCTATGCTACAACGACTCAAAGAAAAAATAAAAAGAAGAGAAGTCGGTGATCTCCTCTATACTTAGCATCAAGTAATCATAAGTATAGTGGACTGTAAAAGGGGAAAACGAATGGAGAGAATGTACAGACTTAAAAATAAAATAAAATAAGATAAACGATATGAACAACATCACCCCCCATACTTAGGGTAGAGTATCCCTAAGTATAGGCAACAACAAGAGTGATGAACAAGACGAATATGAACAACACAAATCATTCACCCCCTATATTTAGGATAAAGCACATCATAAGTATAGCATATATACACACACACGGAAAATGGGTGAATGATAAAACGGAAGAAGAATGAGTGAAACGAAAAGATATACAAAAGGAGTGGATGTACAAAGGTCAAGAAGGTCGAAAATGAACCTTCTTGCGAGACCGCTGAGGTATGGATCTAACAAGGTGTAGGTCGATATTAGGGTTATCATTAGATATGAACAGATCAGGATCGACCAAGAATGTATCCTTAGCAGTTTCAGATTGTGCAATCCTAAACCAATCAGTGGAAGTAGTATGGTCATGTCCGGCCTGGGAAGTCTCACAAATATAAAAGTAAAAAGGCTCGAATTCATTATCCAAAAAAGTAGGATCAATATTAGCCTGACAAGCCTCTATTGGATCATCATATTTATCAAAGGCCCAAATTCCTTTATAAAAGCAATCAAATTAAATTTGGCATGATTGATCTCATCTGAATCAGGGTGAATAGGAACGGACTCGTCATAGAAAGTAGTCGAATCATATCCGTCATGTCTAATCTCAGAGTCTGCCTTCCACTCTAGGGTGTCTATCGTGTAAATTTCGCGGATGTCATCAATGCATCTCCACATACTAGAAGGGAGAACTCCAAGGACTATGCTTTCCGAGTCTTCCTCCTTCAAAAGAAATTCTTGGGTTTCCTTATCATCCAACATATAACAAGAATCTCTGATATTATCACCGAGGTCAAATTCTTTGGGGTCAGCTAACACGGGGGGCACTCATAGGATGTAGATCTTTGGTCTATAGTGGGTGTAGTGATCAACACATTGCTCCCTACATCATAACGGAAGTTAATCTCTCATGAACCATAATCAATAACAGCTCCCGCAGATACGAGGAAAGGTCGTCCCAGGATTATTGGAGGGTACTCCACAGGGGTGGAGATCTCCATGGGCAATACGATAAAATCAGAAGTGAATTTCATGCCCTGAATAAAAATGACAGCATTTCTATAATACCCTTCGTCCTCTTGATAGACCCATCAGCAATTTGAACTATCATCATGGTTTTCTTTAGAGGCCCAAGATGGAGAGATTGTACCATAGATTAGGGTATTATATTGATTGACGAACAACGATCAAGGAGAGTGTTATCACAAGAATGTTCAGAGATGGAGCAGCTCACAAGAGGTATGGTAGTGTTCCCTTTTTTAAAATGTGGACGGTGAGAGATGGCGTAGGAAATGGTCATGGTCAAGATGTGATGCTCAGATCTTCTCCTTCACATTCTCTTCTTGTGTTGAGGAGTAGATAAATCTGTCATGGCCTGTTGAAGTGGGGCTTTAATGATCTCATGAATAATGGCCACTACTTCAGGTTCAGTCAACATTTTTTAAATTTTTGGACCTCCTCTAAACAAGGGAGGAGATAAGAATCAACATATACACGAGGATTTCCAAGAGCAGTCTGTATAGTAGAATCCTCAAGGTCAAAGTTGAGCCATGTGGTGGATAGATGTGTGGGTAAATGATCGAGCATTTGGGTCCTCTCCTCACAAAATGAATCAACAATGTGTCTCCCAGAATCTTTTTGGATTTTTAAAATTTTCTCATTTTTTTGTATTTTGGGTGATTGCAAGCTCTCGTGATTATCCTCAAGTGAATCTATATCCTCAAATAGTGGAGCAGCATTCTGACTCTCATTTATGATAAATAGATTGCTAATCCTCGAATTCATATGCTCCATCATCTGGTTTAGTGTCTCAAGTGTGGAAATCAAGAAAGGTGACTCCAAAATCCCAGGATCGGGTGGATTGAATGAGGGTGGGTAAGAATCGAAGTCCTCCGACTCCTGAAATAACGGGTTATACGGATATGCACAAAAATCAGGAGGAAAGTCCTCTTGGAAAAAGGAAGGTGGATCATCTGATGAGTGCGAGAAGTCCACAAAAATCAGATTAAAATAACTCCAGTCGGCCATCTCCGAAACAAAAGACTTGATCAGGAGAGCACGAGGGTCAAGTCAAAAGATATGAAGAAAAAGGCGCAAATGCATAGAAGGATCTAGTATGCACACAAGAAATCAAACACAATACAAACCCCCAGTTCACCAACTCAACTCAATGTGAAGACCATGAAGGTTCGGTCAATTATCTTGTCAATTTTAAAGTTTGATGAGAATACAATCTATTAGAGCGGTTAAAGCGAGCTGTTAGGAACCTGATGCTTTCAAGAGACTGGCCTAATCCCAAAGTTAGACCTTTCTCAATCAGTATGAATTGTGGACCGTTTACCAGCTACCTGATCAATTCAATCTGTTAAGGACGTCGCGGGCCGCTTTACCGGCTACCTGAGAGATCCTCACAGGAGAACAACTAACCCAAGATTGTAGTCTGAAAGAGTTTGGTCGTGGTTCTCTCCTAGTGTGCGGGTCGCTCTCTCGCTACATACAAACCAAACAATGAGGAGGTTACTCTCCCCAAAATAATGATTTTTCCTTGTGTTTATTTTAGGGTTGATTTTTCTTTAGCAGTCCCGTATTTTAGGCGGTTGTCACTTGGTTAAAATATTTTCAAAGAATCACCTATTGAGTGTCCAATTTCCTTTTTTACTTATGTGAGTGAAAACAAGGAAGGAGATCGGAAATGCCAATGTGCGATTAAATATAATGATACATGCAGGGCTTAGGGATGCGTACCTTATTGCCAGCAATCTACATGCAAAATGATCTACGCAGAATTTAAATATAGAAAAGTAAACTATCCTATATGATGCAAGTGAACCGTCCTAAATGATAGCTTCTATTAATGGGCAAGAACAAGTTAATTTGACTAAGTCCAAATTACGCTCTACTCTATAGGTATAGAAATTCTTGTTTAGGGTGTTTGGACCTAATTAATTACGTAGCTCAAGCAAATTAATAAAAGCAATCAATAGGTAGCTCATGAAATCCGTGGGAAATAAAGAAAAATAAGGCAATGAAAACAAAACCGACGAGGTCCCCCATGTGCACCGACACTTGACGAAACAAACCCCGCAACAAATGAGTGTCTGTTTATAAGAGTTCGAATGCTAGAAAAACTCTCTTTTTCTCTCGTCTCCTTCAATTCTTCTTCTCCTCTTCTCATGCTTTGTTGCGGCTCGGTGAAGAATCAAGCCGCCTCCATGTCGCTTGGGTGCTTCGGCTCTCCTAGGATCGCCTCCTTCACTCCGTAGGCTCTTACAAGAAAAAGAAAAGAGGATGTGTAATAAACACAATTATCAAATATGAGAAAGAAAAAAATGAAATGAATGCAGTGGATATGAACAATTAAGTGAATGGTAAAATATAAATAGATATTTACAACCAAGAATAGCACGTCAAAAGAGAAACCTAACTACCCTCGCTTTGCCTCCCCAGCAACAGTGCCATTTTGTTGGCACATAATCTTTGAGAATCAAAAATTAAAGATATAGATGATGTTGCTATCCCCAAAAATCCTGTGACAAACAAAAAAAATTCTTTTTCTTCTCTCGCTACAAAATAATTACAAAAAATAATGTTGAGCAAGAGAAATTTTTGCTACTTATTTACCTTTATAACAGATAGGATCAAACTTTGGGAGGCTACAATTCCCAAGGGTTATTCAATTGTTCAAAAAATCAATTAAAAGAAAAGGCAGGAATCTCAAAGGCAAACTATCCTTGGTTTTTGTGGAAATTTTCTCTTTCTAATTATTTTTAATTTTTTATTTTCATTTTTTTATTTTCTAATTTTCAAATTTTTAGTGACTTTAATTTTGCAATTTTTTTATTTTCAAATAAAGAACAATATGCACAAAAGAAGAACTACGCACACCAAACTCTTTTTATATTTTTCAATTATATAAAAAATACTAGGAAAAATTCAGAGAAAATATTTTTGGGTTTTAAAGACTTCGAAATGTTTTTGAAAATTTTTGTAGAATTTTCAGATTTTTTGTATTTTTTTAAAAATTAAATAGTGACAAAAATGAGAAACAGTGCACAGCCTGGAGTAATTTGCAACTTAAAAATATTTTACGTGCCCAAAACTCCTGGTATTTATTTTTATAATAAAATAATGATAAATATCTATAAACAGAGACAGAAATCAATATTTTTAGATTTTTGAAGAAATTTTTATGATTTTTATAAGATTTTTAGTATTTTTTAGTATTTTTGGTTTTATTAATAGTTAATGCATAAAATTTCGACAGAAATTAAAAGATAATAAATAAAACTACTCTAATTTTTTGGAAATTTTGGAGCAATATTCAAATTTTTATGAATTTTAGAATTTCAGAAAGAGAAAATGACATGTTCTTTATTTTAAATAATAAGAAATGATGATAAAATGTAATGAAAATTGATGCTAGAAAGATAATCACATCAAGAACATGGCATGATTTTTGGGAATTTATTGACCAAAGAAAACATTTATTTCAATAAGAAAAGTAAGCAAAGTCAATGTCTGAAAGTCAAGGACTAAACTGTGAATGTTTGTTATTATTGCATTAAGTAAATAAAAAGAAATAAATGCGAGAACAAAGTTGCAATTTACCCATGGGGGCGTGCATTGCACGTGATGGCTCTTGAAACAGGGGTCTTCCTACAATTTTTGAAATCACTAGGGGGAAACTTGTAATTTTGCTAACCTTTTTTTATCCTTTAGGGTTAGTGCTCCCTTCGTTCTTTCAAGCAAATAGGTGGGCACAAGGGGGACGGTCGCCGCCAAGGGTGCTAAGGGAGCACAGGCTGGCCGACCGTACGGAGCTTTAGCGGAGGGACGGCGCGCTACGGCGGGGGCGGCTGTCGTTGGCGGATGAGAGATGGTCGGGCCGCTCAAGAGCGGAGAAGTGGTGCAGGCCTGGAGGTCGGTCGCTGGTGCGGACGCAGCACCGTCGTCGTAGGCGGTCGGCGGTGGCATTGGTAGGAGCTTCGAGCGGAGACTATCGGTTGGCGGGCTGGCGTCGGAGCGGCTCGACACAGCAGGGCGGCACAGGAGACGTGCCTATGGTGTAGAGGAGACGGGCTGGTTGCGGTGCAAGAAATGGCGGGCTGGCTCGTGACGGACGTCGTGCGATACCGCACGTGGGTGGCGAGCAGTTGGCCCTGTGCATCGTCGCACCAGAGGTGAACTGGGTCGGTTCTGGTAGAGATGGAGGAAGCCGGGCTTTGGACGAGTACGTTGTTGAAGGTGGCGCCATTGGGTGGATGCGCGTCGTGTGAACGGCGGCTGGGGGTCGCGGCCTGGCGGAGTAGCGCCGCAAGACCTACTGCAAATTTTTGGTTTTTTATTTTTTTATATATTTTTTTAAACTGTAAGAAGAAATAAATAAAAGTTTTTTTGTTTTTTTTCAAAAATAGGATCTGTACTCAGAGACAATAATAATTTTTTTAAATTTTTTAAATTTTTTATTTTTTTTAATTTTTCTGCAAAACAAAGATTAGAGAGAAAATAAAAACAAAATATTTTTTATGCACAAAAATGGTATGTGTTAACAACTTTGGATCTTGTGATATGGAAGATAGATCCGGATCTCCGACCACCGTGCGTGGTCGGAGGTGCATGGTTATGTGAGGTAGAACGTGAAAATGGAGCAATTACGAGATGAGATGAAAATTCGATGTCAGATTGGATAGTGTGATATGGATTTTTTATGATTTTTAATATCTAAAAGATTAATGAAATCGAGGCAAAAATTTAAACTACGATCTATCTAACAAAAACAATGGGAAATGGAAAATGAATCTCACCACGGGAGCGGAAAAGACCTCTATCACCTCGACGAAGGCTGGCACGCTATCACCGAATGGCTCGGAGGCTAGGCACCCTTCTACGACAAGAAGACTCTCAGAGATCGGGCTCCTCTCACCAAAGATTGTTCCAGTTGGAATGATGGAGAAGGAGCCATATAAATAGAAAAGATGGAGAATGAAATTTGAATTTTTGAATTTTTATTTGAAGGGATAAGAGAGATGAAAATTGAAATGAGATAAGATAAAGAGAGATAAAAATATTTACAAAAATTAATTAATTTTTTGTAATTTCTTCACTTTATTTATTTGAATAAAAAATATATTTTTTATTGTTTATGGTGGTTAATTAAGAATAGCATCTATATACATACACTATATACATATATGACATTATATACAAAGTTAAATAGGGAAATTAGCTTTTTTTTATTTTATTTTTATTTTTATTAATTTTATTTTTATTTAAAATAATTAGTAAAAATATTTATAAATATTTACAAAATACAATATATACAAAATACATGGGAAAATTGCACAAACCACCCCAAAAAACAACTTTTTACTCGGAACTCCAAAATTTATGAAAACACAGCCATTTTAAAGGTAATTTAATTTAAAATACAACTGAAGTGGGTTTGGTTCAATTTGAGTTCATATAGAGTCAGAATTGGTCTTCTAATTAGTGCTTAGTGGATTTTTTCAAGTGTGGTTGCTTTTATTCTGTACATGATTTAATTGTGTAATTATTTTTATTATTTAGAACACATTTTTATTTACAACTTTGGTTTTGAAAATTGTTTTTTTAGGTTAATTAGTGTACAAATAAAATAGTAAAGTATACAAATATACACATCACACAATATTTTTGGATTTTCTGCTTGGGGACCCTATCTCCCCCTACTTTATTCCCGGTCGATTAGGTCAAGTCTTGACCTTCTCTCGGGGTTCAGGTTAGCATGTATCTATTACATATATACAGTCTTCCTTTTTTTATTTTCTTTTCTTTATTTTTCCTCTCTTTCTTTCTTTATTTATTTTCGGTTAAAATAATATACAGATATACAATATTTACACACAGATGCAAGTTAGTAAGAATATGGAGTTAGTGTTATATACAGGTGTTTTATAAGGGATTTTAAGCTAAAATAAATGAACAAATATGACAAATCACATATTCATCACCGGCTCGCTCTGAACATATTGAATCTAACGAGTGGGAGGAGCGGCTAAAAATGTCTGTACATGCTATGAAGTAGAAGAAGCACGCAACTGCTGGTACTAAGGCTGCAGTTTGCTCACCTTCTTTATCAATCACTCCACTGTTGTGGAAGTAATAAGAGTTTCTTCAACTCTCGCAATGACTGCAAATCTTGAACGTGCTTCTGAATCACATCGACCAGTGTAAGCTTCTCATTAATAAATCCCATGTCTGATCATGAATCGAAATCTGAAACATGTGCCATCTTCTGATGATCGTGATGGTGTGGTGGTTGTTGGCCCTTCTAAATGCACGAGTAGAGTGAATGACACATGAATTCTCCACCATCCTCTAAAAGATGGACCAAACAAACTCCGCATCCCTGTTTCGATAGCTACCGCCACATGTAGTGCTCACTAGGCCCTGAACATCAAGTTGGAGTCCTCTAAAAATGTTTTGAACAAACACCTTCAATGGAATTTCATGATGAGGGCATCTCTCAGTCAAATCCTTGAATTGTTCCTATGCCTCATGGAATGACTCATGTAGAAGCTATGTAAAGTTGGAGATCTAACTACTCATCGCACTCGTATGTCCTAGAGGAAAGTTTTTACGTAGGAAAGTAGACTTCATATAATCACATGTAGAAATCTCTCTCCCCAAATGATTCAACCAGTAGAGCATCATATATGCTAAGGCGAAGGGGAAGGACATGAGGCGTATAGACTCCTATGTAACTTCTGGATAATTGGCCATAACACATATCATCTCTTATGTGTTCCCCTAGAACTTAGTAATCAATGAAATGAAGGATGACTCGTATGACCCTTGATTCAATGGTAACAAAATCAAGTGTTGTAGCATCCTAACTCAAGGGTCATACCCATGTCTCAATCTCATGGGAACCACGACAGGTGGCGATGGGTTCCCGACTCCTGATCTTGGCGTAGAGATCTTAGATATCAACTCGTCCTAGACTCTACATTGATATTGTATCTGCGCGCTCCTCTATTGGAGTGTGTCTAGAATCCATATTGTGATATTTGTAGTTAGATCATGTCATCATTTGAGGGTCTCCCTCAACTGCTCTATCCTCGATTGGTGCCTTCTGGGAAGGAAAAAGACTCATAAGTACTAATGGAAAAATGTGCAGAGAAATAGATGAAAAAACTGAAGCATAGGTCTACCTCGAGTAAAGGGCTGAGATGCGAAGGAGTTTGGGTCTAACTCATCTCGTGACTAAGTGGGACCGACTCGGGAAGAGGGTCATCCCGATTCTATGAAGAAGCACGTAAGACGGTTGAAGATCGATGGCTCACAGAGTCTAAGCGTAAAATATGTCCAAACATCATTCTTGATGTTAAGTGAATACATGAGAGAATACGATTTTAAATCAAGAACATTAGTGTGAAGGGGTATAAGATGATGAAAAACACACCCCGCAAACAAACATATTGCAAACTCCCAATTCACCGACTTCACACGGTGCAGAGCGTAAGACTTCGGTCTTTTACCTTTTCAATTTTAATTTTGGTGATCAAGCAATCATATTAAACAGAGCCAAAGGTGGTGTCACCCTGTCGCCCAGCATACATCCTAACAATCCCCCAACAGTGGTACATATGCTCGGGTTGTCGGGTTATATTAGGCTAAAAGGGAACTGTGAGGTGAAGCACATCAAAACATCTTTCTATGCTCAGAGGCAAGTGCTTGCATTTGTAATCATGTACCGAAGAGTGGTACACAGGTATTTAGGACACAAGTCTAGGGATTTTCGGCGCTATTCCTTAAGGTTGCGTCCTCCCCACTCTGTTTGGAGTTCAGTACTTGCAACAATGAGGGGTTTGCTCTCACTATACAATTAAGTCCAATTTTTTATTTTTGGTTATAGTTTTAAAAGGAATTTATTTTTTGAGATTTTTTATTTTTGGATATTTTTAGAAATATCTAATGGTAATCTGATTTCCTTTAATTTTGCAAAATGTGTCTCACGAAGGGGGGATCACAGAATGCAATGGAAAACAATGATGAATGCAAAAAAAAAGGCATACTTGTCTACAACACTCTACATGCATAATGATCTACGCATAAATTTTAAACATAGGCTAATGTATGAAAAGGCCGTAAAAATCGTACCCTAAATTAGCAGCTCTAGTGTAAGACCATATTATTTTTCAAATTGTAGAATTATACCTAAGTGTGGATTGGGGTACTGGGGTTTACTTTACTCGTCTAATCAATCATGCATACAACCCTAGGTTTTCATGAAATTGCGTGAAACAAAGAAAAACTATCAAAAAATCAAACACCTAGGTGAGGTCCCCAAAGTGCATCGGCAGTTGGCAAAACAGACCATGAAAAAAAAAGTCAGAATGTCCAGACTACAAGTCGAGATGTACTTAATGGATCCCTTTGTACAAAAAGAAAACATGCAAGTGTCCCTTCCTCTCTCACAAAAACTAGAAAAAAGGGCCCTAACTCTCAAAATAAAACAAAAAATTATCTCTGAAAAAATACAAGTTTGTCTACACTAGCTCGCACTACTCCTCTGCAACCGGCTCGTTGGAGACTAAGCCAGTCTCTACAATCGTAGCTGAATCAGCTTCCTAAGAAGTCAGCTACTCCTACATGCCCTTCAATAGGGTTAGCACCGAAAGATTAAAGAAAAGAAAATCAAGAAAAAGAAAATTTTCATAAGACAAAAAGATACTCCAAAATCGAGAACATAAACAGAAAAAATCGATAAAAATCTAGAAACTCAAACTGAGAAAATCAAGTAAAATCATGAAAACGTAAGCATACAAAAATTGTGAAGAAATATATAGAAAATAAAAGAGAAAATAAATAAATATTAAGAGAAAAAGAGAACACTCAAAAACTGTGAAAAACTGAGAAAAACGAGAAGAAGAGAATGAGGAAAAAATCACAAAAAATAAGGCTAAAAAAATCAAGCGCGGTTGTGCCTCCCAACAATGATGCCATTTTGAAAAGTGGGTTTTACTAGCGGTTAATTTTGATGTCAGATAGAGCGAACCGCTGAGAAAAATCGTATTTTCAAACAAAAGACATCAACTAGGAGAGATAGAGGGAGAAAAATGAAGAAACATTGGGCTTTCTCCAAAAATTGTTGTTTCACTAATTATTTAACTAGGCAAGTGCTCTTGGGTTGAACTCAAGGAGGCACAAAATTGCGCGCGGATTTTTCGAGTGCTGAAATTAGTTTTATGATTTTTTTATTTCTTCTTTTCTTTGGTGAGAATTTTTTTGATTGGTTTTTATTTTTGTTATTTTATTTGATTTTTACTTTTCAATTTTTATTTAATTTTTGGAATGATATTTTTCAAACAATTGAAATCCTGCCATAAATTTTATATATAGTAATGTCTATTTTAAATTAGGCAGTAAATAGTTCGTTATTAAATATATAATGGCTATCATTATTTATTGCTAAATTATTTTTTATATTAGAAATTAGTAACGAAAGTCACAACCACTGCTATATAATTAGCAACGTTCTATGTAACAATGATTATATATTCCTATTACTCAAATTTGAGCTAATAATAGCTAACCTTTTGGACTAAAAATAGCTCACTTAGAGGATCACAAAAAATCTCCCGAATTCAATTTTTATGGCATCTCAACTCTAATTCATACAAACAATATTGATGGATCAAAAGATGGCTGCTCAAACGAATTTAGTACTCACTAGATTTGGCTGATTCGGATTACCTAACCCTGGTGAATTCAACTAGACTTTGCTGACTACAAAGAACTAATCTCCATTAAAACAAGCACATGTATTAATATTAATTGATAAAAGGGATCTAAAGTGTGTGCGAGGAGACTGCTGTGAGAAGAGAGCCCTTCGGCTTTGAGTCTGACCTGAACACCACTACCATCTGCCTCCCTAAAGCTCCCTAAGGGTTCGTTTGGTTGCAGTGTTGGGCAGGGTTGGGTTGAGTTGATGCACTCCTGTAAATTGTGAGGAGGATTGAGAGGGTTGGAAGGAGGGGTACCTCGGGTTGAGCCAACCCAACCCTGTCCAACCCTGCAACCAAACAGACCCTTAGCTTTACAATAGTTATCATGCTCTTAATCATAGGCAGTAATTTCTCCATAATCATGTCCTAAAGGGGACCCATAAGCTAGTAATTAATCCCCATTTTTTTTAAAAAAATAGTAGATATAAAGAAAGAGAAGCCGAAGCACATCGGAATCAAGTTTAAAGTAGAATCTGTGATAGATGGAGATGCAAAAAGGTTGGGAGTCCCCACCGAGCTGACAACGAATGTGGCTTTGGAACTTGGGGTCGAAGGTTTTAATAGGCGGTGGCAATTCACATGCCATTGAAGGTTTTAAGAGAGTGAAATGCTGCACATAAAGAAAACAACGTTGTCGATTTGATGTGGGACTCATGAGCTGTGAAGAGCTATATATATTCTAATGTCTCAAGGAATGGAATCTTGGTGGAATAGAAATAGTCTCTCTTAGATATGCGGATAACGATAATTATTCCTCAAAATTAAGGAAAGGTCACTGTGATGGAATAGCGATAAAGGATCAAATGTTTTAGGGTTTAGTTAAAGCGTGTGATGTCGAAGGAGAAAGGGAATAGATGAAGCAAGTTGCCCAGCAGGGATTTGTCCTCGTGCATTGTATGTTATCTTTAAGTTGGCTAATATTATATATCAACTACGTGGGACCAATGAATTCATAACATAGTTTTGATTTCTTCCGAAGATCATATTAGTATTGGATATCTTCAGCACTTTAATTTTTGGTAAACAGTACTTACAAACATCTAAATGAAATGGGATCGATACATCCTGTACAATAACGATTATATGTATATTTTTCACATAGATGTTCTCAACGTCTATTTTGATATAATGTACAATCATATAAATTTAAGATAGATGTTCGTAACATGTTATAGATATAATGTATATTTATATATGGGTTACCTATATGTCCCTTTCTTCTTGTGGGCTTTCCGGAAAAAAACAAGCACATCTATTATGAGCTGAGATTAATGAACGATTCCTACTTGTAGTGAGGATAAATCTCATACGCCTATAAACCTTTGATGGTACATATATGGGCTAGTGGTGTCTTGGGATGCAGAAACAGACGTGAGTTCACATTAATTTAAAGAAGAAGAAGCCATACTATGTATACGAGGGTGCTTCTCTTTTATATTTCCTTGGAACTTGAGGCTAGAAGATGCCTTCTTCCATTCACCACCATTCTCTTCTTGTTGCTTATTTGCATGATAGATGTCCCTTCGAGCATCCCATGTATATAAGCAATTTCTAGGGTTTAGGTATCATGTACCACATTCCTTTGTCAAACAATTTCTAGACTTAAAATTCAAAAAATGACCAGAAGAGTTGGCTTAGCTGGCACCATGAATTTTAGGATTGGATGACTTCTTCATTTCCAAAATGTTCATCCTGGTCGGTTCTCCATATGAAGCATAAATGCAAAAAGTCCTCATTTCTATGATTTCTTCGTACAATAATGTGAAGTCTCGATTTCTTTCTACGGGATAATTTGAGGACAATCACCACAACATGCATCATTAGTGAGAGTGGACCATTGAATCACGGGAGAAGTGATGAATCTTATATTTATAGTATTAACACACCAAAATTAAGAAAGAATCGACCATAAGAACGATACAACATGCATAATTGAGAAGTATTTCACATGCTTCGAATTAAATATACATTCACTACATTATTCATAAATCGGTGAATTGTTTATTCACTATTTAAGAGAGAGAGGGAAAAAAGAACAATAGATATAGGGAACATACTCTCAAAATAATTAAAGAATTAGAGAAATTGAGCTCAAAAGAATAAAAGAAAAAGAATTCAAAGAGATAGGATAATTCAAGACACAAAAGAGAAGAATATGAAAAAGGGGAAAGGATGAGAGAGAGATGGAGGAACGGAGAGAGAGAGAGAGTTGTTCATGTTGACTTTATGCATCACTCTATAAATGCGTACTCTATTTATGCATTCATAAGTGCATAAAAAAATTGAAGGAATTTCATTATCTCTTTTAACCAGGGTTTAAAAAATCAGATCGGACCGGCAGGTCGGACCGGTTGGACCAGGAACCGGTCCCGACCCGATTGGTTCGGCCAGTTCTTTGTAATTAATTTCAAAAAAATTAAAAATAAAAAATCGGGTCGGACCAGTAGTCGGACCAGGTTGACCCGGATGGTCGGACCGGGTTGACCAGATTGACCCAGTTTTGATGGTTTGGTAATTTTCAAAAATTAAAGGTTAAAATAATAAAATAATGGGGTTTTTGTCATGTATGCCCTTCTTAACTTCTACGATATAAGTTATGTCCCTCCCTTTTTTAGAATATATGTTATGCCAATACTTTCTTAGAGTAATTTTCTTTAAACAACTACAAATAAATGATTACAATATTATATTCATATATAATTCTAGAAAATGCGACTAACTTTATAGATTTTTACTCGAAATAGGCAATCATGTTATTCTATTTAAAGATTTGAAATTTCTAACGATTCTTTCATTGATATATAAATACATACTTACATATATGTATCTGATTTTATTGGTTCAAAAACTCGGTTCGACCGGTCTGACCAGTAAATTAAGCCCGATCCGATTTTTTTCGAGTCGATAAGAATGATGACATCATGCTGATGTCATCACCGGTCCGACTGGTTTGGACCGACGGTTCGACCCGGTTGGACCAAACCAAAGACTGACCGGTTCAATGTCCGGTCCGATTTTTAAAACCTTGCTTTTAACTAAATCAAAGATATCCCTTGATGGCCTTTGCAAGATGTTGAGTTTCTCCTTCGACATCTACTTATAGTTTTAAGAATTGTCAATGAGTAGCTTGAGCAACGAGAGTATGACCCCAATGTTGTCTGTTATTGGTTCAAACCTCCTTCAACCAATGTTAGAGATTATTGTTGAGGACAAATTCCTCCAAGCATTCAATCAACTGTAAGTTATTAATTCAACTTCTCCAACGAATCTATTTTGAGTGTCATATCTCTCCCTCGGTATGCTGATATTGTGAACTATCTCGTTTTTGGAAAAGTTCCACAAGATTGGACGATAAATTTTTATCCGATATTTATTTCTACCAGTGGGAAGATCCATACCTTTTCAGGGAATGTGTGGATTGCACTTGGCGTCGGTGCATTCCTTAGAAGGGGTACACTAGTGTCCTCAAGCACTTTTCATAAAGCTCAAAGAAGGACACCATTCTAGAAGCAAAACAGCAAATTGTTTGTGATCCATGCTCGTCTTCTGCTCCATTACAGTGTCATGTTGAGCAACCCTTATAAGTCCTACTTACGCGACTCGATGTATGCTAATAATCCACTTAACGAAGATCAAATCATCCAGCAAAGATACAATAATGCTGAATATTTCAGTCAAGCGTATAGTTATGTAAAAAAAGATAACGACAATATGTTTAAGAGTTTTTCTACTCTGGAGAGCTTGTTACAATAATAAATTTCCTTTTAATAAGCCATAGTCTAAATTAAAATAAAGTGTGCAAGGGATACAATAAATAACTAATAGAGGATCTCAACCTCTTAAATCTCCATCCTAAAAGTTGATCTTCAACACATAGTAGGAACTACGTGTGGTATTCTTAATTGCTCTCTTACCTAAGGCTAAGTCACAAAATAGAGCATGTTCCAACTATATCCTATAGAACAAAAAAGTGACAAATAAGGTGATACATTAACTAAGCAAATACGCATATCTATGAACAGTTTATATGGAGAGTAGCGAAACAACATCCCATAATTGAACTTGTAGTTTAGGCATGCAACGTAAAGTTGTAATATCATCAGTATAAAGTTCTCTAACTTAAACACTATGTTGTAGCATGATTGTTTAAACAATTACACTAATATACTTTTATATCAGCATACATCAACAATTTAGACATACAATTTTAATCAATTAATATGAGAAGTTTGTAATGCAAAATATCATATATCTACTATATCTTGCAATCATATTTTGTAGCATCCTAGGATTTGGCTAGAATCTCCTAAGAAAGATATGAGCTTGCTACCTTAGCTGGTTGGGGGATCCTCCTTAACTATTGCAGATCTCTTTATCATGATTATAAGACATTGAGGGTAGAGTACTCTTGGACTATAGTGTATCATATGGTCATACTTCTTACTTGAGCACTTTACTTAGTGATGTTCATCACCTTTATTCTTTCATTTTGACTAAATCCTTATTAAATGCATGTAAATAATCACATATTCCCACCAATTATCATTCTAAATACAAATATTAATATTATATATATAACACTTATTTTATCCAAAATAAAATAATAAAGAGAAAAAGAAAAAGAAAAGAAAAGAAAGTTGTAGATATAAAATATATATACAGATTGATCCTAACCCCGAGACTAAGTCAATACTGACATGTTCGACAAAATAAATAAGTAGGGGAGATAAAGATCTTAACCTATAAAAATAATAGAAAATAAAGATAAAAAATACATTAAATTCATTTTTCCACTTTGTAAATATTTCACATATTTTATTTATCACATAGATCATTTCAAATAAAAAAACTTCTTCTACAAAAGTTGTTCATAAAAATATATATTATTTTTTAAAAAATATTAGGCTGACTTTTGAGGTTCATAACTATTTCTAGAAAACTCCAAACAGATCAAACTCACTTTATACTTTTTTTATACTTAATAGTATTTATTAAAATATAAAAAATATTAGAATAAAACCGGATGAGTTTTGGTGTTTGGGCCCGTTGTATATATTTAATATATGTAGAATCTTCCTGAAACTTTAATTAATTAACCGTAACTCCGTTTAAACTTAATTTCTTCTATAATGTGTTCTAAAAATCATTAGAAAAACTATTATAATATAGTTTAAGTCAAAATACTAATAAAACCCGAAGTCACGAAGCCGCTACCTAAATTTTCCGGACCTCATAACTCAACCATACGGAATCTGAATTGGACAAACTCAGATTTAAAGTTAGTTTATTTAATTATCTACAAAATGACGCTAATTTCACTAATATCGAAGTTAATATGCAAAATATAGGCATTGAGATCATACTGATATATATATGTACAATGCACCTTAATTTATATTATTCAATATATGCCATTTCTTTTATTTATATACTTTATTATTATTCAATTAATAAATTAGATAAAATAAAATTTATTTATTTATTTATTAAGTAATTAATTTATTATTTAATTATTAATTATTATTTAATAAGTCCTTAAGTTATTTAATTATTTCAATAATTTTATATAATTAATTATTTAATTACTAATTACTTATTTAATTACATAATTAATCCTCTAATATTTTATTAAATTAATATAATTATTAAATTATTAATTTCATTAATTTAATTTTTAATTAATTTTTATTCTTTTCTTTCTCTTCCTCTTTTCCTTCTCCTTCATGTTTCTTCTTCCTTCCCTGATTCTCTTCGTCACGCCGCCATCTCCTTCTCCTCTTCTTCTTCCGCCAACCACCGCCAACGAACCCAACGGTCGGTTGTTGGCCGACCATTTGCCCACCTACTACGATGATCAGAGTTACGGTGGTGATCCCATCCCTCTACCTCTATAAAACCCCCATACCCCATCCTTTTCAAACATCCGTTTTTTGAGTTTTTTCTCCCGATCACGTGTGTCGGAGTGACAAGGGAGGGTGAAAGTCTTCTCTCACCGTATAGTGAGGTTGAGATGGAGAGAGACGACGTGATCGTCGTCGGCATGTGGCTTCGAGCACCATCGTGCAAGCCTCCCTCCATCGCGGTTGAGGCCACGACCTACAGGAGCTCTGTTGAGCTTCGAACCATAGGCGAGAAATCGTCCATCCAGATTCCACATTAGGTCTCTGAATCTCTTCTCGATCTCCTCCTTTTCTCCATTTCCTCCTCCATACTCAACCCCTTTCTTGTCTTTTAATCTCTCTCTCTTTCTGTTTTCCACAAATTACTATGTTGTATTCTCTCAATCCGACCCTCAATTCCTTCATGATTACATCTACATTCACCTACCTATATCTTCTGTCCCAAATCCCCACTCGAGGAATCCATCCTCGAACGTATCTGCTGTTTGACATTTGCAGGATTTCCTTGAGTTTTCATTGTTCCTTCATCACTTGGAACGTGTTGTTCATCCAATATCACTACATGGTTTGTGAGAAAGAGCAACGTCACCTGTAGGATCAAGGATAATTGCATACCTGAGAGAATTAGTCACAACAGTTTGAGCTTTACATGCACCTATTCGTGTTTGCTCTGGATCGAGGAAGAACACCTCGAGTCGTGTTGTGACATTGTAGGTATAGGTTTGTGATTGGAGGCATCGGTGAGCAGATCCATTAGGATCGAGAGCACTTCTGCCATCGAGTGAAGAGCAACGCCGCTCCAATCGAAGACCATCGGTGAGTCAACACTATCCAAGCATGGTTCAACACGCAAGCTAGCATCTGCAAATCCGCTCCGATCGAAATCACATACTCCATCGCTGGTGACCACATCCTGCATCGCCATCGAAAAGATCCTCTTCGAAGTTGTTGTCTTCTCCTTTGAAGATCATGCATAGGATTATCAAAAATACCATCTGAGCTTTAAGCACTAAAAAACCATTGCTAGAGCTCCTTTTGATCCTCTAGTTCGAGTCGAAGAAGAGCCCCTGAATAGAACACCAATCTGATCTATCAATTTGGAGCGTGATCCGAGCATCATTCGCAAAGTTTTGAATCAATCGCACCTCGAGATCCACCGTCGCCTAAACCATATATTCGGGAAGAACAACCCCGTTCCCACAGATCCGAGAAGAACCGTTAGATCTAACTTGATCTGACTTCTCAACTTGTGTCTACGCATTGACATCCAGTACCCCACTGTATTAGGACCTGATGTGCGTTGGACGTGAGGCTGTTTTATTTTTTATGTGATTTACAGTTATACCCCCGACATTCTGCTATTTTGCGTACATGTCCCCACCTGAAGCAAGTTACATGAAGCGCACGAGCTCATCTGGGATTTTTGTGCCCTACACTCATGCATTTTCACGCGCACACCCCTCGTTTTCCAGATAATCTCATATATATCCCTATATACAAAATATATAATATATAGCATAAACTTCATATAAAATAAAATATATAATATAAAAATATAATAAAAATACCCAAAATACCTTATAATATACTCTATACAATATACAAAAGAGATTTGAACAATAAATTACATTTAATATTAAATAATTCAAAAGCTTCCATAAAAATATAATAAATTTATTAAAATCATAAAAAATATAAAAAACATTTCAAAAATTATATAAAAATTACACTTAGCATATTTTACCATTTTTAAATAAACCAAAAACAAAATAATAATTAGATGATAAAATCAATAAAAAATAAAAATACATAAAAAATTTGAAGATTCATAACTAATTCAAGAAAATTCACAAAAAAATGTACAATTTATCATTTTAAAGATAATTTCACCTTATTTCTAATAAAAGTAAAATAAAAATATTTCCACACTATTTTCAATCTTAAAAATCGAAAATACTTCATAGATTTTAATAAAAACCTAATTTCCAATCTTAAAAATAAATCTAAATAAAATAAAAATTCTAAAAAACCTGTTAAAATTCATAAAATTAGGAAAATGAAACAAAACTTAAAAATAATAAAATAATAACCAAATAAAAATTACAAAACTTTTTCTAAAATCAATAAAAAATCACAAATACTTAAAATCACAAAATCAATATAAAATTCACAAAAATTAAATGAAAATCCAAAAAATCCCTAAAAATAAATAAAATTAAGAAACCCATAAAACCTTAATTTTCTACCTTTTTACCCTAGTTTCTAACTGTTTGCCTCCTTGAGTTCTACACTCCGTACTTAACGTTATCTACTTGACTTTAAGAGTATAAATAAAATAATAGAAAAGATAAATAAAAAATATCCTTTTCTGGTAAAATCCACATGGTCGATACAAAGACCGAGTTATCATTCAGATCAGGTGTGTTGTTTTTCAGATGGTACCCTTGCCGAGGATGTAGCTAGGGCATACGTAGATTTTAGGTTTGGGGTTTTGTTTTCGCCATCTTTAGTTTTTTTCTAACTTTACAGCTATTTGTTTCTGATTCTATGCAGCACAGATTCCGAGCCGCACAACTGAGAGCCAGAAAGCCGATTGAGTTATTTTTTTGTATTAACCTTGTAAAAAAAATCAAGAGTACTTGCTCGTTTTTCTATTTTGTAGAAGAGGCCCCGTAAGGGCAACCCAACTTGTACCTTCCTCCATCTCCCTCGGGGTCTGCTGCACTGAGTGTCGTCCACTTGGGAGAGTAGAGAACCCACCGCGGCTTTTCTCGCATCGCTATTTTTCCGATGATTACCGCAACTTTTTCGTGGATAGGTGCTTGCTTAGTTTTTATTTTCAATTTTCTCTGTATGCGCCTTCGTAGCTAAATTTAGGAGTCGCAACCTAGGTGCATGCTTATTGATGAGGTGGCCTGCCAACTAGGGTTAGGGAATCAGATAATCAAATGGTTGTTGCAACTCTAATTAGCAGGCCAAGCTCAATCAAGAAAAATAGAGAACCACGCATTCAAGAGAGATAAAGCAATCAAAACAATGTAAGCGATCTCCGCTATTTATTTTAACCTGGTACAGTGACCAGGGTTGAACTCAATGAGCATGAGAAAACCTTCGAAGTAATCGAAATTAGTCAGTAAAAATCATATTTATATTAATTTTTAATTTTGCACTTTTTTTAGGATTTTTAATTAAGGAAGAAAAAAAAGCTAGTAAGGAAACTATGCATACAATCACAACTTCTCAATTTTTATTCAGAACTAAAATGCTCAAAAATCTAGAATAAAAATATTTTTTGTTTTTCAAATATTAAGGTATTTTTTGTATTTTTCTAAGATTTTTATGATGTTTTTTGTGATTTTATAAAAATCAAACAAGGACTGAAAAGGAAACCGTGTACAACCTGGACGAAATGGCAAATTGAAAATACTTAACGTGCCCTAATGCCTTGGTTATGATTTTTATATGAAAAACTAGATAAAAGAAGCTACAAACAAAGACTATAAGTGTATTTTTTGAATTTTCTATAATTTTTTTATGATTTTTAGAAGTTTTTGAGTATTTTGTAATTTTTAAGGTTTTAAGAAGGGGTTTTTGAAACAAAAATGGTACTAGAAGTAAAGAAACACAAATACACAACCATGAATTTTTATGGAATTTTTCAGATTTTTTTAATTGTTATGTATTTTATAAAATAAACAGTAAGCTTTTTATGGGTTTATGAATTAAAGAAAATAAAATACTCAACAAAATTAATTCCAAAAGTCACAATAAATATTATACATTAGCAAGAGCTAAGAATAATATATATATTATATAATTTTTGGATTTAATGTGGTAATTATATAATTAAATCAAGATACACAGATTGCAGGGACATAGTTGCAATTATAATAAAGTTCAGGGCCAAAAAATTAACACAGGTGAAAAGTTTAGGGCTAAGAATGTAAAAAGTCCAGGAAACCACGCGTACAACACGTGACTTGGGCCTACAGGGGTATAAATGCAAATGCTAAAAACTTTCCATTGAACTCAGAACATACAGAAAGTCCAAGGTAAAACATGCAAATACACAAGGCAGACATGTGGTATGCCACGTGAGTTCACACAAACATGACTAAAGTGCAAATACAAAAAACAACCAGGGTCCATATGCAAAATAACAAAACTATTTTAAATGATGAAAAATATTTACAAGATTAGATGATAAAAGCAAAAATAGAAAGGGCCTAAGTGAAGTTTACCCTTTATTAGACGCGATCCAACAGTCGATGGCGTTCCACTTATGGATGGACAACTGCAATGCAAGGATACCCCTTCGGCGATGGAGGGCGGAGATGAGATCCTCAGATGGATCTGATGGTCGAGGCCTTCCAGTAGATGAATGGTCACGATTAGAACTGGAGCTGGCCTCGATCATATGGTAGAGGCGACATTTGGAAGATCAGGGAAGAACTCGCCTACGATGAGTTTCAGTCAGCTCTAGCACATGGCTCTGAAGTCGTCACAAGATGCTGGGATATGGAAGAGTTTGGCGATGATGCTCCGCAACTACAGGGAGGCTCAGACAGTCCCAAGACCAAAAGAAGGGTCATGGTGATGCACGATCAACCTGGAGCTTCCCATGACTACTTAAGACCTCCAGATGAGGTCTGGACGCGCATTTAACCTACAGGAGAAAGATCTTGCTCGGAGGAATAGCTCCAGCGAGGGTTAGAGCACAGGGATGGAGGGTGAGCGAGGTAGGTCTCTGGTGATGTGAAGGGTTCGACCAGATTTGAGGCTCCAGCCTGATGGTTGGAGTCACGAGGGAGGTTACGGTGCATATGTAGAAGCGATAGGGAGTCAGAGTGAGGTGTACGAAGGGTCAGAATATGACAGAGATGTGATGAACAGAGGAAGGTCGGCGATGCTCTGTTCGGCGATGGAACGATGGATTCAATGGAAGATGAACGGGAAATGAAGTACCTGAAGATGGTTGAAGTGCGCCCGGGGATGCAGAAGGAGGTTTATGGTGGTCTTAGCCGACGTAGCTAGAGGCTCTGATCCTCATGGTGGAGATGAGGTTTCCCTCGCCAGACTTGGGGGCTTCACGCTCCCAAAATCTTCCCTCACCCTCCCTCTCGCTCGATGTCACGTTGGGAAAGGTGAAAGGGTATGCAGGAGGTGGTGGCGCAGCCAAATGTGGAGGAAAAGAACGAGGGGGTGCAAGTTATATAGGCGTGAAGGTTCAGGAAGAAGGTGGTGTGACTAGCGAACCGAGGCATAGATCCCAAGATTTAGCGGCAAGCGTGGATTAGGATCCACGCTGATTCAAAGCGAAAGTTTGAGTGAAAAGGAGGTCGGATCTAGAGTGGAGAAATGGGTGAAATATGGGCTAGACCTGATCTGGCGAAAAATGGGCTAGCGGGGACCAGTTGACCGGAGTCAACAAATCCCCGCTGGCCTAATCAGAGGCGAGCTGGGATAAGATAAAAATCGTTAAAGGACAAAGCAGAGAAGAAAAATAAAGATAAATGAATTAAAAATAATAAATGGATTTAAATTTAAAGATAAATAAAATAAAAAAAGGTTTATTATTTTTCAAGGCATTTTCTGTGATTTTTAATTATTTTTATGGGAAATAAATTAGTGTATATAATATATAATATTATATACAGGTATAATATACCTATGTATTATATACATGTATTTTTATTTTGTTAATTTTACAAAATACCCTAATTTTATCTTTTGTTTATTTACAACATATTTTTAGGGATACAAAACAATTTTTACTATATTTTTAAGTTATCTACATGTATAGAATAAACAGTGAATATGATGTACATACATGTGTTTTGTACAACTGCAAGGAGGATTTTGTTTTTGTTTTTTTATTTTTATGATTTTTATTTTCTTTTTAGTTTATTATTAGAAATATGTACAAGAAGGTAAAAATAATAATTTATTTTATTTTATCAAAATATTTATTTATATAAATAGGTAATATGTATAACACAAGGTAGACCCTTTCTCTCTCTACTTATTTTATTTGGTGATCAGGTCAAGGCTTGACCTTCTCTTGGGGTTCGGATCACTCTGTATTTATTTTAAATACCTCCTTCCTTTTTATTTTCCTTTATTATTTTCTTTTGCACAAAAACATGCTAATTATACGATGTTAACAAATGCATGTTGAATTCTATGTTATTGTATTTACAGGTATTTACATGATGCTTTGCTAAGATAAATACTAAAATAAAAGAATAAAGAGTGAGAATCCGGGATTCATCACCCCCTATACTTTACCTTTGCTAGCCCCTTAGTAAACACTTATCTGCGAAAGAAGTGAAAAAGAAAAAAAAGAAAAGGAAGGAGAATCAAGGTTGATTATTAAACTTATCTTCCTTAAATTGAAGCATGGAGCTCAGTTAGACCTTTGGATAATTAGTTTGTCAGATCCTTAGCGGGATCTAGGTTTAAGACTCAACAGCCTTTAAGTTCCACCATTCTATGGTCAAGACTCCTCAATAATCCAGATCTGAACGAGTCTACATACGCAAACTCTAATGACCATGTATCTTTCCTTGTACCATGTAAGTGGTATGTAGCTCCGCACCTCAGTAATGACAAAGAAACAACCTCCCTCAATAAGGTAACTCTAATTCCTCAGTCTAGCAGTTCTTTGCTCGAGGAGCGAGGTATTCCCCTCTATGTTCAAGTGCAACCAGCTCAAGAAGAGGGGGAAAGAAGAGAATGGATCGTGTCCAGTATAGCCACATATCCTTGGGAGCCCAACCGGTGTAGCTAAGTCTCCCGCTGCAAGCTTCATGAGACCAGAAGGTGTAATACATAAGCTTCACTTTATTTGACTATATACATTCTGGCAGGCATTTTATTCTCAATCAGGCATGTCCACTTTTTTGGAGTTTTTCTTGATTTTGCACATTTTTTATGTGCGTATGTACAACATATCTACATCGTGCAACATATACTTAAGGACTTTTTCTTCATGAGCCACCAGACTATCCCTCTTTTGAAACATTATTGCAACCCACAACTCATGTCTTTAGACCTCAATGCCACTAGACCAAGTTGAGATGCACATCCCTCCCTAAAGGAAGACAAGAGGTTCCGCCTAGAAGTACTACCCTACTATGCTACTCCAAGCCAAAGAAAACTTCCTCCTCATCACCTCATCCATGGAAAACTATGTGTAAGGTATTGGTCCAAGTAAAGCTATTGTCTGTGAGAATCATGCGTGTGTTGTTAAGTGTTCTACTTAGGCTCATCAAGATGACATGTGAACATAGCCTAGTGGACTCAAAGAATTAAGTCACTAATGGACATGAAAAGTCTTAACCCTAAATCCTATAAGGTTCATCTGAGAATTAGGTTGATTAAGGCCTTAACCGTGCTCTATTTTCCAATTTAGTTCCAAACTAGTTTAAATGTCAACTATGATTCAGAAGAATATACAAGAAAAATATGTACAAAACTCTTTTTGATGCAATTTTCAAATTATGCAAAATTTTTCAAAATATGCAAAATTTTTGAAAATGTTTGAAAGCATGCATGAATGCAGAAGTTTTGCAAACTATTTACAAATATTTACGCACAGTTTTTTGCAAACTTTATTTTTTAAGCATTTTCCAAAATATTTGTACTATATACATAACTTTGACATACATTTTTTTACAAAGTTTTCACGAGCAAAACATTTTTATAAACATTTGTACAAAAATAGTTTTTACAAATTGCTATTTACAGACATGTATGTGCAAGAAAGAACTTTATGTGCAATAAAAATTTAAAAAATTTTCGTGATTTTTAGCGTTGTGGTTTTTAGCCATTTTATTTATTAACACACTCACACAAAGTACGAGTTATGGTTAAAGTATATATGCAATATATACAACACCGTCTATACTTAGCTCGAACTATGTCATCAGAGTGATCAAAGAGCGATAACGAAGGCATAACTCGTGCTTAGTATTAAGAGGTGAAAAGAAGGGCTATACTACAATGATGAATGAAAGAATAAAATCAATAGAAGTCGGTGATTCCCCCTATACTTAGGATCAAGCAATCCTAAGTATAGAAAATTGTACACAAGGGGAAGACTAAGGGTAAGAATGCACAGGGTCTACCTCCCCTATACTTAGGGTGAAATATCCCTAAGTATAGGCGACAAAACAGAGGTAAAAGAATCAAAAGAAAAATAAAAAATATAACACCCCCCCCATACTTAGGGTAAAGTGCACCCTAAGTATAGCATAATCATAAGATGCAAAATGGGGTGTTAGACCAAAGAATGTATGATATGGTCAACTGGATCTATACAACGGTGAAAGAAAGTGATAATCAGGCATGAGATGGAAATGATATGAGTCAAAGACCACATCTCATGCAAAATGAATAGGGGCGATGTCAACGATCAACGGCTCATGATCTAGATATAGCTTCAGGCGCTGACCGTTAACTCGAAAGTTGGACTCTGATGATATCTCAGATATGTCAATGCTGCCATTGTCGTGCTCCTTTCAGACCAAGTATGGTCCCTTCCACTTGCTCTGCAACTTCCCTGGAAATAATCTCAGCCTGGCATCGAATAACCATACTCTCTAGTTCGACTGAAACTGCTTATGGATGATGTGGGAATCATGCCATATCATCACTCGCTCCTTATAATGCAAGCTGCTCGAAAAGGTTGTATCTTTAAGCTCCTCTAGGCTGCTAACTCTGCCTTCCTATGATCTCCTATACTCTCTAGATCCAATAATATCTCAGTGATGACCCATAGTGACTTGTGCTTTATCTCCATAGGATAATGGCATGGCTTGCCATAAATGAGATGAAAGGGAGACGTGCGCAAAGGTGTCTTGAAGGAAATCCAATATGCCCACAAGACCGAGTCCAAAAGTTGTGACCAATCCTTTCGATTTGGGTGGACGACCTTCTGCAATATCGTCTTGATCTCCATGTTCGATACTTCAGCAAGACCATTGGTCTGAGGATGAAATTGAGTGGTAACTCGATGGTCTATGCTGAAATCGTTAGCAAGGACCTTTACATTGTCGTTGATAAAATGAGACCCCCCGTCAGATATCAAAACTCTAGGCAACCCGAACCGTGAAATGATATTCTTCCTCAAAAATCGGCAAACAGTCTTAGCATCTGCGGTTCGGGCATGAATGGCCTCAACCCAACGACTCACATAATCAATAACCAACAGAATGTACTCAAATCCCTGACTCTTAGGGAATGGACCCGTGAAATTGATGGCCCATGCATCAAAAACCTCATAGAAGTGAATGGGATGCATCGATATCATATCACAGTCTCCACAAGTGCCCATCCTCTAACAGTCAGTACACCTCTTCAGTAATTCATCAGAATCTTGAAGAGGGTAGGCGATGATGAATACCCATTCATCACTCTTTATTCTTTATTTTAGCTACAAAACCTATGCAAAACACATGTATATTCATGTAAATAGCATAAATTATCAATAAGCATGCATTGTGTAAATATGTATATTTAGCATGGTTTTGTGCATAAATTAAAGAATAAAGAAATAAATAAAAAAGAGGGAGATATTTAGAATAAATATTTAGCGACCTAATCCCAAGGGAGGGCTCAGCATGGGCCTGATCGCAAAAAAATTCAAGTAGAGAGAGATAGGGAAGCTCAATTGTGTTTACATATACCTACGTATATAAATGAAAATTATTTTCCTCTTATTAAAAATAAAAATGTGTGTTTATAATTTGTACATATTTGTAAATATAAAATTAAAATAAAAATGGAGAAAAAATGAAAAATAAAAATAAATAAAATCCCCCCTCATCATGTTCATAGAACAACACATCTATTTATTTTCTCCTTGTAAATAAATAATAAAAATCTAATAAAAATATTTCCATATTCCTCATTTCATGATGTAAATAAATAAAATAAAAATCAGAAAAATAAAAATAAAATAAAAAGAAATCAAATTCCAACCTTGTATATATACCATGTAAATATGCATCTAAAGCTATTTATTTAACCTATGTAAATAAATAACAAAAATAAAATAAAATAACCCTATTATTCTAAATTTTATGTTATAAATAAATAAAATATAAAATTGGAATAAATTTATAAAAATAAACAATAAAAATTAAAATAAATAAAAAATACATGTATATACTTGTATATAATAATAATATAATATAAATACATGAATTATATTTCAAAAAATAAATAAAAATCACAAAAAAATAATTTGAAAATAAATAAACATTTTTTATGTTTTAAGATTTTCGAAAATAAGTCATTTATTATTTTTTTATTGAATTTTCAAATAATTAATAATCGGCAACCTCTGATTGGTCCACGGGGGATGTTGACCCCTGGTCAACTCCACCCTCGACCTTTTCCCCACGGATCCCGCATCCGACCTGACATTCCCCGATTTTTCCTGATGTGATCCGACCCCCAAACATCCAAACCCCGGGCTCCATTTGATCCTGGCTGATTCGAGATTCTCGCCCGGGGATCTACATAGGGATCCGTGCTCCGAATCTCTCGCCCGATCCTCATCTAGCCGGACCCCTAGCCGTATAAAATCCCACCTCCGCCGCACTTTTCACGCCATCTTTGGCGCTGCTCCTTCATCCCAGGACCTCCACCTTCTTCTTGAGAGTGACAACTTTGCGAGGGAGGTGTCGAAGAGAGGAGAGGACGCCGTTCGCCACTTATCCGGCGACTTCTACCGCCGTGCACCGCCGCGAGGTGCGCCCGGGCCTCGGGTACCGACGACCCTTTGAGGCTACGACCTAGAGCTCACCAAGCTCGTCCCCAGTCGACTCCAGCCGCCAGGTAGACCCGATTCCCCTTAGTTTAGTCTAATTTCATCTTTCGCCCAAATCGATCCATCACCGTCGCCAACTGATTCCACCCGCTCTGATCATCATTCCACTCATCCGACCCGACCATCATCCAAGATCCCTCTCCAACTTCTTCTCCCACGCACCCACCTTGGTTTGCCCAGGAACCAAGGCTCGACCTCCACCGCCGTCGCCTCGCTGGAGGTTGCCCATCTCGACTCGCCCGACCACCATTCCACCTCTAACCGGGTCGAGGCAGTTTGCCCTCGACCCAGGAAGCTTCCTAGGCTATTTTGCAGGTCAATGCGACCCATCTGAGGGTCTTCCCGTTCGAGCCCAGGAGCTTCTCCCCTCCGCCGTCGCCGGGCCGCTCCGGTGGTCCCCGACGTCATCGGAGGATCCCATCAGTTGCGGAAGAGCTTGGTGATCACATTCCACATCCTAGCAGCTCCAGAGGAGGTCCCCACCACGTGCACGGAGCCGGCGAAGCTCGCCGGCGAGCAGTTCTTGGAGGACCCTCCTCCGCCGTCTGTTCAGCCTCGAAGCTCCAGATTTGATCCAGGCCATCTATTTGAGGAGCAGCCGCCCACCGCCCGATCATCCTGAGGCTTGATCAGAACCGTCCGTTTCAACGAAGGGGTGCCCTCGCTTTCCAGCCATTGATCATACACGTGGCACCCTTTCAGCCGTCCAATAATAAAGGGGTAAATTTCTATTCGGCCCCTTTTCTTTTGTTTTTACATCTTAATCCTGTAAATATTTTATACAGTTGTTTTTATTTTGTAAAAATTACATTGAGGACGTCAAATTTACTTTATTTGCATATCAGTCCCTGTGTGTGTGAACCACGTCCATCGACACGTGAGTGTCTGGGCTTTTTGTACTTTCTATCCTATAGTTCTGGAATGTTATTGTTTGATATTTTATAAATAGGATTTGCATTTATACCCCTCTGTGTCTGGATCACGTGTGTTACACGTGCAGATTGGGATTTTTGCATGTTTGGCTCCCGAGCTTTTTACACGTGTTATTGTTTGGTCCCTGAAAATTGTTTTTATTGCACTTAGGTCCCTGTGCACTGTGAGCCTTATTTCTATTTAAATAAAATAGCAAATCTAACCCAAATAGCGTGAAATTTGGATACGTGGCTCCTGCCACTGTGTACAAATTTCCCTAATTTTTGGGTACATTTTTGAGGCTTTTTTATATTTTAAAAATAAAAAAATAGTAGTTCTTGCTTCTGTCCAGTTTAGAAAATCATAAAAAATATCAAAACTGTTTTAAAAATTCTAAAAACATTAGGGTTTGTTAATTTTGTTGTGTTTGATTTTCTATGTAAATTTTGTTTTTTGGATATATAAAAACAATAAAAAAATTAAAAAATACTTAAAAACTTAGAAAAATTCTAAAAAATTATTGAAAAACCAAAAAATACAAACTCTTTTTCTAAATTTTCCGTGTTGTTTATTTTTTTCATAAAAATTACCTCCAGGCTTTTACAGATCAATTTGCTATTTTAAATTGATCTTTTAAGTCTGGCTGGACAGTAGCATACTGTTTTTGCCTTCTTTAATTTTTAGAAAATTGTATAAAAAATATAAAAATCTGAAAAACTCACCAAAAATAGTAAAAAACCTAAAAAACTTAAAAATATTTTTGTTTGAAATTTTGGAGTGTTTTGAGTGTTAAAATAAATTGTTGAAGTTGCTTGTTTTTGTATTTTTCTTATTTTCCTTCATTATTAAAAATCCAAAAAATATAAAAATAGTTAAAAACCACCAAAAATATTTGTTTTCATTTTATTTTGCTTCTTAGACTACTTCGTAGGAAGTAAGGCCAACTCGTGCTCCCTGAGTCCGACCCTGGGTGCTACACCAGGCTAATCTCATAGCCAGGACTGCTATTTTGTGATTTTATTGTTTTATATTTTTATTTGGTGGTCTGCTCTTTTATTTTTCTTGATTCACCGATATCTCTCGATCCGGGTTGCAACGACCCGAGAGTGATTATTTTTACCTGTCCCTGATTGATTGAGATCATTCGGTCATTAGAATGACGCCGTTGTCGGGGAGCACGGCTTAGTAGTCGTTTTTAATTTCTTTTTGTTTTCTTTTGATTTTCGCGGTTTTCTGCGGCTATTTCTTCGTCCGCGGCTTTTAGCAGCTTTTTGTTTTTTTATTTTCATTTTCTTTTATTTTCTTTTATTTTATTTTTGGTTATTTTGAGTGTTTATTTTTATTTGCATTTTTGTGCATATACCCTGTTTTAGTTTAGTTGTTTTGTTTATCTGGTCTGATCACACTCTTCTTGTTTACTTCCGAGGGCCCGAGGATCGAGGCAGCTCCTCTCGAGGAGCCGACGCAACCGCGAGAATCGGAGGCGGCTCCCTTCTACACGGAGGTGCATGAGAGCACGAGGAGATGAACATGAGTGCAGGAGTTGTGTAGCTTAGCGTAGTTTTCCTTTTCAGACATTTATATTGTTGTAATAATACATGAACAAGACTTGGACACTTAGACTCTCGGGGTATGTTTCGTCGAGCACCGATGTGCTCGGGGGACCCCATCGGACTTTCGCTGCTTTTTCGCGGTTTTGTTTTTATCGTTTATTTACTGCCAATTCGGTTTTCACGGATTTCAGCCCTAGCTTATGATTTTTGCTTGATTACGTCGTAATTAGTAGGGTCCACACACCTAATAATTTGCATGTACCTATAAACCGTAATTGGACCAAAATAAAAATTTATAAAAAAAGACTACTTGGTCACATGAGGGGTCCCACACCGCTAGAGGTTGTATACAGCGCTTGTAGGACCCGTTGTGGCAGGCACCGATCGGCATCCGAGACCGGACACTGATCCTCCTGTTGACCATTTAGCCATTATTCTTTCGAGTAGAACTGCTTCGTTTAGGGCTGATTTTCCGCATGCATCATATAGGTAGTTTCCTTTCTGTCTTTCAATTATGCGCGGATCATATTGCATGTAGACTGCTGGAGTCAGGTACACATTTCTTACTCTGCATGCATAATTGGTTTCTCGCGCATCGGCTTTTTCGACTTCTCCCCCTGTTTTTGGACTTAAAATAACCAGGAGAACCGAAAAATTCGTTAGGCGATTCTTTGATTTGAAAAATACCTAAAAAAAACTATAAAATTGGGACTGCTTAACATACTTGACCCTAAAAGACACTCACCATAAAAATCTGTCTTGGGGAGAGCAACCCCCTCATTTTCTGGTTTGCATGTGCGAGAGAGTGACCCACACCCTAGGATAGAGCCATATCTGAACCTCCTTCAGACTACTGCTTCTGGGCTAGTCGTTCTCTAGTGAGGATCGCTCCGGTCACTGGTAAAGCGGGCCGCGATATCCTTAACAGAGCGAGATAATCGGGTAGCTAATAAACGGTTCGCGGCTTGTACTGGCTGTGAAAGATCTAGTTTGGGATCGGGACAGTCTCCTGGGGGCATCGGATTCCCAATAGGTCATGTAATCGCTCTGCTATCTTGACTTGATCACCTAATAAAAACTGACAAGATAATTGACCGAACTCTTACGGTCTTCAGCTCGCGTTGAGTAGGTGAATCCGGGGATTGTATTGCTCATCATAGTTGTTTTTAGATCCCATCTGCCCGACTCGTCAGATCAAGATGATGGGCAGGAGGTCCCTTAGGCAGCCTCTGGATGCACCGCTTTTCAGCATTCCCGCCCATTCATCTAGGTTGGTTCGCGAGAGCCGAGACCCGCTCTCCGAACCCGAGTTCGATTCTGCCCTGTTCCCCCTTGACCACCCTTCTACCAGTCCAGAGATACCAGTGCCAGATGACAGACCACAGTCAGATTTATCGGCACCTGAGTTTGGGTCTTTTGCCTTTGCAGAAACCATGGCCGACAGCAGCGACGACCGCACCGGAGGTCCCCGAGCCGAGCAGACATTCATCATGGACCAGGGTGCGATCAACACCACCCTGATCGCCTCCCTAGAGACAGTGCAACAGCAACTGAGGGATCAGGGTGCATTCATGATTGAGATGAGGAGAGAGATGGAGCAGATGAGAGCCGACCGCGACCAGTGCGGGCCCGGAGATGGACCGAGGAGACCTGACGATGCAGCAGCAGCTGCAGCAGCTGCAACAGCCGCAACCGCAGTAGTAGCTGCCGCAGCAGCGGTAGCACCAGACCAGCCGAGACCGATGCAGGAGTTGCACAACCCAGGGTCGACTTTGATGCACCGTTGGGTGGTACTACCAGCCATCGTGGGGGACTTCAAGTTCCCCCCGAACACCTTGCAGCTCCTACCCGTTTCCATGGGCTCACCACTGAGGAGCCCCATCTTCATCTCTAGGAGTTTCTGATGATCTGTAGCACTGTCCACGACCGTCAGGTGGACGAGGATACTCTTAGGATGATTGCCTTCTCCTTTTCACTGGCAGATAGAGCAGCCACCTGGCTGAAGCATCTGGGGAAGTTGGTGTACACCTGGGAGCAGCTCCACACCGAGTACTTGAACAAGTACTATCCACTCGGGCAGACTAACGCAGCGAGGGCCCTGATCAGCAACTTCTCCATGCTCCCCAATGAGCAATTCCACGAGGCATGGAAGAGGTTTAGAGAGCTTACCGACAGATGCCCGCACCACGAGATCTCGAAGCCGAACTTAGTTCAGAGCTTCTTCTGCGAGCTGACACCAGAGCTGCAGGGCCTGGTGAATGCTTCATGTGGCGGGTCCTACTTCGCCAAGGATGAGGATCAGGTCTGGACCATCTACGAGGAGATGGCCGAGAACTATACAGTGATGTCCCAGACGCGACTCTACACCCAGGGACGCCCCCAGCCACAGACCGTGCAGTACCAGAGGATCACACGGGTCGATGTCGGTCCTTCCACTTCGTCAGCGACAACCGCACAGGCCGAGTCCACAGCCGCTGACATGGCCATTATCAACGAGAAGCTGGACCGGATGGAGATTATAGAGAAGAAGCAGTGCCATGGCATATCGCAGATGGATCAAACGGCACCGACACTGAGGGACTTGAAGACACAGATCATGTGTCTCCAGGAGGCACAGACGGCTTCTCAGCCCCGTCTTCAGTCATGAGCAGATCCGAGTGGCAGTGGCAGCTTGTCCCATCACTCCAGCTCCAGTCAGCCTAGACAGGTCCATCTTGTACAGGAGGAGCCGTACCAGCAGCCGCAACCTTACTACCAGTCACCACCATCCCTAAACACTCAGATGGTGGTCTACCAGCCGGATCAGCCTCTGGCCATACTCCCTCTACCCACCTACGAGCAGGAGCCATTGATGGACGTCAACGGGATTTGGTACGACCGACCCTAGCCCGGTATCCGACGAGACCATCCCAGATTCTGTTGGTCAGCCGGAGGTGCCAGTTCCCTGCAGCAGCCTCCAGTTTAGGGTGACCAGTACGACCATCAACGAGATCACCAGTAGCAGCAACCCCCAGTACACTAGCAGCAGCAGCAGTCATTCCAGCCCCATCACCAGCAGTATGGTCCTCGTCCCTATCAGAGAGAACAATCTTGGAGGCGAGAGCAGCCTCAACAACAGCAGTATCATCCCTAGCAGTACCCCTCTCACCCGCAGCACCAGTCACAACAACATCCTCATTACCAGCGAGGCCATCCGTCAGGTTCTCATGGGCCATCCTATGAGAACCCAGCCTTAGACGATTTAGACCGCCTCATGATCGAGCAGCAGGCTACTTTTAGATGGGAGATGGACGAGTTCTGCCAGGAGATGCGGGAGATCGTGAGAGGGAAGGCCGCCATCCCTACCCAGATTGAGCCGAACCCGAACAACCTCAAGAGGAAGTCTGAGTAGGTAGATTTCACAAAGTATGCCACTCCGAGTGATTCTTTTGGTGATATGTCTGCATATCTATTTGATACTGACTTTTTCACCCTTAGTAGCGGTAGGATGCCAGCAGGTGGCGCCTCGTCTGAGCGACACCCCGAGGCCACTTCCAGAATGCCAAGCGAGGAGGAGCGCGATACTAATGCCGCCAGAGATGATGACGGTGGTGCTTATGCCACCATGGATGCTGATCCCACCGACGGTACTGATGCCATCGCTTCACCAGATGGAGGAGGTGGTACTGACGCCACCAGTGTTGCCGAGCCAGAGCGCATTGCTGATGCCGCGAGTTGACCTGCCGAGGGTGGTGTTGAGGCCACAATTTCTACTTTTGCTAGTCATGTAGTCTTTCCATATGTTCATGTATCTCAGGACTTATCTGGAAATAAAGGGAAGGGTTTATTTTCTTCTGATCCACCCATGGTGCATGATGTATGTGTGGATTCTGCTGGACTTGAGCAGCCTAGACCCTCTCCTAGTCCTTCATATGAGAAGGACCCTGTGATCCCCTTCCCTAGAGCACTTCACATGGGAAAAGGGAAGAAAATAGAAAATCCCAAAAAGAAGCAGCAGGAAGAGTTCACCCAGCAGATGATCGACATATTCCACATTCAGCTGACTCTCCAAGAGGCCTTGGAGCACATCCCTCTACTCCAGAGATCACTCAGAGACAAGACCACAGTAAGGAGGAAGAGGAGGAACCACCAGTCCAAGATCCATGTGCTTACCAGGGCCACGTGTTTCGCGATTCAGAACCGTCTGCTGGCCAAGAGGCCAGATTCAGGAGCCCCGTATGTCAGATGTCATATCCTTGAGCAGAGGTTTACCGCACTTTATTAGACAGCGGTTCATCGATCAACCTACTTCCGGCAGCCCTTCTCGACCGATTCAAGTTGGGTACTCTACGACAGAGCAGGACAGTCCTTCAGTTTGCTGATCGATCTGTCAAGAGGCCGAAGGGGTTGCTGAGGGACATTGTCGTCATGATTCAGGGCCTGCAATTCCCCATGGACTTCGTTGTGTTGGACATGGAGATCCTTGAGTCTTTGACCGATACCCCAATCATTCTAGGTCACCCGTTCTTGGCCACAACCAAGGCAGTGACCGACCATGATAGCGGGAAGGTATACTTTCACGTCGAGGGCGAGAGTGTACAAATAGAGATGGTCGAGGACATCAGAGTCAGAGATTTAGCTTGCAAAGAGCAGACCACTGATTCAGAGCAGATGACAGATGCAGGGCCAGATATCCACCAGGACTGCGATTTTGTGATCACATATGACGAGGCAGTTTGGGCAGATCCAGTCGCACAGGCCATCCTCTCACCTTCAGAGTCCGCTGATGCAGAGACGCTAGCAGAGGAGAGCTTGGAGAGCGCATTCCTGGTCCAGAATACCTTTCAGGCAGCAGAGCCGATTCCCGACTACGAGACTGACTTTGTATGTAAGTCTGATACAGATCCCTCGGAGTTAGATGTTGTTTGGGCAGAGTTTGATGATTTCATACCGTGTCTGACTTCCACTGAGCCTATAGCTAGTGAGGAGGTTGATGCCATGCAGAGCAGAGACAATCCAGTAGAGAAGCCTTCTCCAGATACTGATTGTGAGCGAGAGTTTTCGTTCTCCCATGCGGATTTGGCAGCATTCACTTAGGGCTTTCAGAGGCCAGATCCGCCAGTACCTACTTGTCCAGAGCTGAAGCCACTTCTTGCGTTGCTGAAGTATAGGTTCCTTGCGGGTGAGCATGAGATGTACTCAGTCATTATCTCCATCGATTTGACTGTAGAGCAGGAATCCCGTCTGATGGGGGTTCTTGAAAAGAACCGCAAGGCGATAGGATGGAGCGTAGCTGATCTCCAGGGGATAAGTCCGGCCCTGTGCTCCCACCATATCTATCTCGAGGAGGAGGCGAAGCCGTCGCGTGAGTTCCAGCGGCGGCTGAACCCGAATATGAGAGACGTTGTCATGAAGGAGATCTCGAAATGGTGGAGCGCCGATTTTATCTATCCCATCACCGACTCCAAGTGGGTCAGTCTGTTGCATGTGGTGCCCAAGAAGACGGGCATCAATACAGTAGTTAGCGAGTCTGGAGAGGAGATCGCTACCCGGGTACGCACTTCTTGGCGGGTCTGCGTGGATTACAGACGACTCAAGCAGGCCACCAAGAAGGATCACTTCCCCCTGCCCTTTATTGACCAGATCATTGAGAGACTGGCAGGGAAGAGCCATTACTGTTTCTTGGATGGGTACTCCGGCTACAATCAGGTGGCCATCGCGCCCGAGGACCAGGACAAGACTACCTTCACCTGTCCCTTCGGCACATATGCTTTCAGACTGCGACTTTTCAGAGATGCATGCTGTCTATCTTTTCGGACATGGTGGGGGAGTGCTTGGAGGTCTTCATGGATGATTTCTTGGTCTACGGCGACGGATTCGACTCCTGTCTTGACTGCCTAGACCGAGTTCTTCAGCGATGCATTGAGGTTCACCTTATGCTGTCTTGGGAGAAGAGTCACTTCATGGTGACTCAGGGGACGGTGCTTGGCCATATCATCTCCAACAGGGGCATGGAGGTTGATCCGGCCAAGGTAGATGTCATTAGAAAACTCGCACCACCGTCCAACCTACGGCAGTTATGGTCTTTTCTGGGTCACGTCGTGTTCTACCGATGCTTCATTCATGATTTCAGTAGGATTGTCCGACCGTTGACTGATCTGCTGACGAAAGACACCAAGTTCCTTGTCGATGACAAGTGTCTTTCGTCGTTTGAGACTCTCAAGAGATGTGTTGTAGAGGCTCCTGTTCTTCAGCCACCTGATTGGTCTCTCCCATTCGAGATCATGATGGATGCCTATGATTTTACCATAGGGGCCGTGCTGGGACAGAGGAGGGATGGATTCCCATTTGCTATTCACTATGCTAGCCATACATTAGATGCCGCATAGCGAAACTACACAGTCACTGAGAAGGAGATGCTAGATGTAGTTTTTGCCCTAGATAAGTTCAGATCTTATATTATCGGATCTAGAGTGACCATTTACACTAATCATACTGCCATCAGGTACCTCATGGCGAAGAAGGATGCCAAAGCCAGATTGACCAGATGGATCCTTCTACTCCAGGAGTTTGACATGGAGATTAAGGATTAGACTGGAGTCAAGAATGTGGTGGAGGATCATCTCTCCCGATTAGAGCATCTTAAGAATTTTGAGCAGACTGAGCCTATTTGTGAGACCTTCCCAGATGAGGTGATCCTTGCTATCGCCTCTCTCCCGTGGTACGTCGATATTGTGAACTTTCTTGTTTCTAGGAAAGTTCCACAAGATTGGCCCAGGCAGAGACTTGAGACCTTCCTCGCGAAGGCCAAGTTCTACCACTGGGAGGATCCCATCCTTTACCATGAAGGAGGGGATAGCGCCTGGCGTAGGTGCATTCCTCAGGAGGAGCACCATAGAGTCCTCACTTACTGCCACAAGCTTGAGGCAGGAGGACATCACTCTGGGAGGAGAACGACACAGAAAGTGCTTCAATCCAGCCTATGGTGGCCTACTCTCTTCAAGGACTCTGATGAGTTCGTGAAGAGATGCACTGACTGTCAGAGGATGGGCACTTGTGGACAGCGTGATATGATGCCGATGCAGCCCATTCACTTCTGTGAGGTTTTTGACGCATGGGGAATCGATTTCATGGGTCCATTCCCTAGGAGTCAGGGATTCGAGTACATTCTGTTGGCCGTGGATTATGTGAGTCGTTGGATTGAGGCCATCCCTGCCCGAACCGCAGATGCTAGGACTGTTTGCAGATTTTTGAGGAAGCATATCATTTCACGGTTCGGGGTACCTCGAGTGTTGATATCTGACGGGGGGTCTCATTTCGTCAACGAAAAGGTAAAGGCCTTTGCTAGCGAGTTCGGCATAGACCATCGAGTTGCCACTCCATACCACCCTCAGACGAATGGTCTTACCGAAGTGTCGAACATGGAGATCAAGACTATATTACAGAAAGTCATCCGCCCTGACCGAAAGGATTGGTCACAGCTTTTGGACTCGGTCTTGTGGGCATATAGGATGTCTTTCAAGACACCGTTGGGCACATCTCCCTTTCGCCTCGTTTATGGCAAGCCTGCCATTTACCTGTTGAGCTGAGACATTGGTCACTTTGGGTTGTCACTGATATACTTTTGGATCTAGATAGTGTAGGAGATCAGAGGAGGGCAGAGTTAGCAGCCTTGGAGGAGGCTTTGTGATACTGCCTTCTCAAACAGCCTTCAGTACAAGGAGAGAGTGAAGGAGTGGCATGATTCTCATATCAGCCACAAGCATTTTGAGCCTGGACAGAGAGTATAGCTGTTTGATGCTAGGCTTCGTCTATTTCCAGGGAATCTACAATGCAAGTGGAAGGGACCATATTTGGTGAGAAAGGTACACGACTATGGGAGTATTGACATATCTGAGTTGTCTTCTGAGAGTACCTTTCGAGTGAACGGCCAGCGGCTCAAGCCATATCTAGATCATGAGCCGCGGGTCGTTGATGTTGCCCCGATTCACTTTGCATGAGATGTGGTCTTTTGACTCACATCTATTGCATCTCACACCTGATTATCAATGTTCTTCCGACTTGTATAGATCCAGATGTCCATATCATTCCATTCTTTAGTCCCACATCCCTTTTCTCATCTTATGATTATGCTATACTTAGGGTGTACTTTACCCTAAGTATAGGGGGGATGTAGGACTCTCGGGTATTCTTTTGATTCATTTCTACCTCTGTTTTTGCTGCCTATACTTAGGGATATTTTACCCTAAGTATGGGGGGGTAGACCCTGTACATTCTTCACTCGGCTTTCCCTTCGTGTACAGCCTGCTATACTTAGGATTATTTGATCTCAAGTATAGGGGGGAAGGCCGAGACTCTCTTGGATTTCCATTCGTTCATTCGTCTTTGTATATACCATTCCTTTTCACTTCCCTAAACTAAGCACGAGTTATGTCTTCTTCATCGCTCTTGACTCTGAGGACATCGTTCGAGCTAAGTATAGGGGGGTGTATATATTCCATATATACTTTAGCCATAACTCGTACTTTGTGTGAGTGTGTTAATAAATAAAAATGGCTAAAAAGCCAAAAAATCCATAAAAATTAAAAAATTTTCCTTGTAAATAAATATCCTTTTATTGCACATACATAGCTATTGTACAAATTATTTTTGTAAAAATGTTTGCAAAAACTTTTTGTTTAAATTGCGTGTAAATATGTGCATATCAAAATTATGTATATAGTACAAAATTTTTCCAAAATGTTTTGAAAAATCAAAAGTTTGCAAAAATCTTGTGTAAATTTGTGTAAATATTTTGCAAAACTAGCATTCATGCATACATTCATGATTTCAAAACATTTTTTAAAAATTTTGCATACGTTTAAATATTTGTAAAATTGCATCTTTGTAAATACTTGTATGTTTTTTCCTGGATTATAGATGACATTTAAACTAGCCTGGAATTAAATTGGAAAATGGAGCTTGATTAAGATCTTAATCCACCTAATTATAAGAGGAACCTTATAGGGCTTAGGGTTAAGGCTTTTCAGGTCCATGGTGACTTAATTCTTTGAGTGCACTAGGCTATGATCATATGTCATCTTAATGAGCCTAAGTAGAGCACTTAACAACACACACATGACTCATATAGACAATGGCTTCACTTGGACCCGCACTTTACACCGAGCTCTCTACAGATGAGGTGGTGAGGAGGCAGTCTTCCTTGACTTGGGGTAGCATATGAGGGTAGTACTTCTAGGCGGAACCTCTCTTCTTCTTTTAGTGAAGGAAGTGTGTCTCAACTTGGTCTGGTTGCCATGAGGTCTAACGACGGGAGTTGTGGGTTGCAATAATGCTTCAAAAGAGGGATAGTCTACTGGCTCAAGAGGAAAAACTCCTTATGTACATATGTTGCACCTTGTAAGTATGTTGTACAGATGCACTTGAAAAAAAGAGAGAAAATAACTCCAAAAAAGTGGTGGGTCTGATAGAAAATGATAATCCCACCGGAGTACGTATATAGTGCAATAAGAAAAGCTTGAGACTCATGTTCCATCTTATGTAGCTTGCAGCAGGGAGACTTAGCTACACTGGTTGAGCTCCCAAGGATACATGGCTACACTGGCCATGGTCCATTCTCTTCTTCCCCTCTTCTTGAGCCGGTTGAACTTGAACTTAGAAGGGAATACCCCGCTCCTCGAGGAAAGAGTGGCCAGACTAGGGTCATAGAGTTACCTTGTTGGGGAGGGTTGTCAAGTTGCTACTTCTGAGGTGGAGAGCTATACATCACTTACACTGTACAAGGAAAGATTCATGGTCTTCAGGGTTTGTGTATGTAGACTTGTTCTGATCTGGATTGTTGTGGAGTCTTGACTATAGATTAGTAGATCTTAGAGGTTGTTAAGTTTTAAACTTAAGTCCAAATAAGGTTCCGACACATTAATAATACAAAGATATGATCGAGCTCCATATTTCAATTTAATGAAGGCAAGTTTAATAATCAGCATTGATCCATGCATTTTCTCCTCTTTTTCTTTTTCTTTTTCACTTCCTTTTCAAATAAGTGTTTGCTAAGGGACTAGAAAAGTTAAGTATAGGGGGGGTGATGAATACCCATTCATCACACTTTATTCTTTTATTTTAGCTACAAAACCTATGCAAAACACATGTATATTCATGTAAATAGCATAAATTATCAATAAGCATGCATTGTGTAAATATGTATATTTAGCATGTTTTTGTGCATTAATAAAAGAATAAAGAAATAAAAGAAAAAGAGGGAGATATTTAGAATAAATATTGAGTGACCTAATCCCAAGGGAGGGCTCAGCATGGGCCTGACCGCAAAAGAATTCAAGTAGAGAGAGATAGGGAAGCTCAATTGTGTGTACATATACCTATGTATATAAATAAAAATTATTTTCCTCTTATTAAAAATAAAAATGTGTGTTTATTACTTTGTACATATTTGTAAATATAGAATTAAAATAAAAATGGAAAAAATAAGAGAAAAATAATAATAAATAAAATCCCCTCTCATCATGTACATAGAACCACACATCTATTTATTTTCTCCTTGTAAATAAATAATAAAAATCTAATAAAAATATTTCCATATTCCTCATTTCATGGTAAATAAATGAAATAAAAATCAGAAAAATAAAAATAAAATAAAAAGAAATCAAATTCCAACCATGTATGTATACCATGTAAATATGCACCTAAAGTTATTTATTTAACCTATGTAAATAAATAATAAAAAAATAAAAATACTCTATTATTCCAAATTTTATGTTATAAATAAATAAAATATAAAATTGGAATAAATGTAGAAAAATAAACAACTAAAAATTAAAATAAAAAATAAATACATGTATATACTTGTATATAATAATAATATAATATAAATACATGAATTATATTTCAAAAAAATAAATAAAAATCAAAAAAATAATTTAAAAATAAATAAACATTTTTTATGTTTAAGTTTTTTCGAAAATAAGTCATATATTATTATTTTTTAGTGAATTTTCAAATAATTAATAATCGACAGCCTCTGATTAGTCCACGAGGGATGTTGATCCCTGGTCAACTCCCCCCCTGGACCTTTTCCCCGCGGATCCCGCGTTCGACCCGACATTCCCCGATTTTTCTTGACGTGATCCGACCCCCAAACATCCAAACCACAAGCTCCATTTGATCCTCGCTGATCCGAGATTCTCGCCCAGGGATCTACATAGGGATACGCGCTCTGAATCTCTCGCCCGATCCTCATCTAGCCAGACCCCTAGCCGTATAAAGTCCCACCTCCGCCGCACATTTCACGCCATCTTTGGTGCCACTCCTTCGTCCCAGGACCTCCACCTTCTTCCTGAGAGTGAAAGCTTTGCGAGGGATGTGTCGAAGAGAGGAGAGGATGTCGTTCGCCACTGATCCGGTGACTTCTACCACCGTGCACCGCTGCGATTTGCGCCTGAGCCTCGGGTACCGACGACCCTTCGAGGCTACGAACCAGAGCTCGCCGAGCTCGTCCCCAGTCGACTCCAGCCGCCAGGTAGACCCGATTCCCCTTAGTTTAGTCTAATTTCATCTTTCGCCCAAATCGACCCATCACCGTCGCCGACTAATTCCACCCGCTCCGATCATCATTCCGCTCATCCGACCCGACCATCATCTCCGTGAGACCCCTCTCCACTTCTGCACCCACGCACCCACCTTGATTCACACAGGAACCAAGGCTCGACCTCCACCGTCGTCGCCTCGTCGGAGGTCGCCCATCTCAACTCGCCCGACCACCATTCCACCTCTAACCGGGTCGAGGCAGTTTGCCCTCGACCCAGGAAGCTTCTTAGTCTATTTTGCAAGTCAATGCGACCCATCTAAGGGTCTTCCCGTTCGAGCCCAGGAGCTTCCCCCCTCCGCCGTCGCCGAGCTGCTCTGGTGGTCCCCGGCACCATCGGAGGATCCCATCAGCTGCGGAAGAGCTTGGCGATCACATTCCACATCCTAACAGCTCCAGAGGAGGTCCCCACCGCTCGCACAGAGCCGGCGAAGCTCACTGGCGAGCAGTTCTTGGAGGACCCACCTCCGCCATCCGTTCAGCCTCGAAGCTCCAAATTTGATCCATGCCATCTATTTGAGGAGCAGCCGCCCACCGCCTGATCATCCTGAGGCGTATCAGGACCGTCCGTTTCAATGAAGGGGTGCCCTTGTTTTCCAGCCGTTGATCATACACGTGGCACCCTTTCAGTCGTCCAATAATAAAGGGGTAAATTTCTATTAGGCCCCTTCCCTTTTATTTTTGCATCTTAGTCCTGTAAATATTTTATACAATTGTTTTTATTTTGTAAAAATTGTATAGAGGACCTCAGATTTACTTTATTTGCATATCAGTCCCTGTGTGTGTGAACCACGTGCATCGACACGTGAGGGACTAGGCTTTTTGCACTTTCTGTCCTATAGTTCTGGAATGTTATTGTTTGATATTTTATAAATAGGATTTGCATTTATACCCCTCTATGTCTGGATCACGTGTGTTGCGCGTGTAGATTGGGCTTTTTGCATGTTTGGCCCCTGAGATTTTTATACGTGTTATTGTTTGGTCCCTGAAAATTGTTTTTATTGCACTTAGGTCCCTATGCACTTTGAGCCTTATTTCTATTTAAATAAAATATCAAATCTAACCCAAATTGCGTGAAATTTGGAAACGTGGCTCCTGCCACTGTGTAAAAATTTCCCTAATTTTTGGGTACATTTTTTAGGCGTCTTTATATTTTTAAAAATTAAAAAACTATAGCTTTTTCTTCTGTCCAGTTTAAAAAATCATAAAAAATATCAAAACGGTTTTAAAAATTCTAAAAAAATAGGTTTTGTTAGTTTTATTGTGTTTGATTTTCTTTGTAGTTTTTGTTGTTTTTGGATTTATAAAAACCCTAAAAATTAAAAAAACTTAAAAACTTATAAAAATTCTAAAAATTTATAGAAAAACCAAAAAAATACAAACTCTTTTTCTAAATTTTCTTTGTTATTTATATTTTTCATAAAAATTACCTCCATGCTTTTACAAATCAATTTTCTATTTTAAATTGATCTTTGAAGCCTCGCTAGACAGTAGCATACTATTTTTGCCTTCTTTGATTTTTAGAAAATTGTATAAAAATAATAAAAATCTGAAAAACTCTACAAAAACAGTAAAAAACTTTAAAAAAACTTAAAAATATTTTTGTTTGAATTTTAGGAGTGCTTTTTAGTGTTAAAATAAATTGTTGAAGTTGCTTGTTTTTGTATTTTTCTTATTTTCCTTCATTATTAAAAATCCAAAAAAATATAAAAATAATTAAAAACCACCAAAAATATTTGTTATCATTTTATTTTACTTCTTAGACTACTTCGTAGGCCGCAAGGCCAACTCGTGCTCCCTGAGTCCGACCCTGGGTGCTACACCAGGCTAATCTCATAGTCAGGACCGCTATTTTCTGATTTTATTGTTTTATCTTTTTATTTGGTGGTCTGCTCTTTTATTTTTCATGATTGATCGATATCTCTCAATCGGGTCGCAACGACCCGAGAGTGATTATTTTTACTTGTCCCGGATTGATTGAGATCATTCGGTCATCAGGCCACCATAGGCCATATTGGAGCACTTTCTGTGTTGTTCTCCTCCCAGAATGATGTCCTCCTACATCAAGCTTATGGTAGTATGTGAGCACGCTATGGTGCTCCTCCTAAGGAATGCACCGACGCCAGACGCTATCCCCTCATTCATGACAAAGGATTGGGTCCTCCCAATGGTACGACTTGGCCTTCGTAAGGAAGGTCTCATGCCGTTGTATGGGCCAACCTTGTGGAACATTCTTAGCAACAAGATAGTTCACAATGTCGACGTATCATGGGAATGAGGCGATAATAAGGATCACCTCATTTGGAAAGGTCTCTGTACTAGGCTCTATCACAACTATAGTGATGCTCATATTCTTGGGCACTACATGCAATGGACTAACCCACTAGGAGTCGGAGATGGGGTAGATAAAATCGACGCTCCACCATTTGTATATCTCTTTCATGACAAATTCTCGAAGATCAGGTTTAGCCATCGCTCGAACTCATGCGATGGCCTAGCATCCTCTTCGAGATAGATATTGTTGGAGCACAGGGTCAGACTTATCCCCTGGAGATCATCTACACTCCATACTATATCCTTGCGGTTCCTTTTATGAACCTCCATTAATGAGATTCTTGCTCTCCAGTCAAATCTGTTGAGATAATGATTGGGTACATCTCATGCTCACCTGCAAAGAATCTATACTTCAACGACTATGGCAAGGGCTTCAACTCTGGGCAACTGGGATCTGGCAAATCTGGCTTCTGGAATGTATGCGTGAAGGCAACCAGATCTGAATATGAGAACTCTCACTGATCATGAATCTGGTGAAGACGGTCCTGCTGGCGTGTCTGCAATCGGTGCTGGCTCAATCTCCACTGTAGCAGTCAGCTCTATAGGAATCAGACAAGTTAATAGCTCATCAAAATCAGCCCAATCTATTTTTCTGAATCCAAGGGATCAGAATCAGAATCACAAGAAATATAATATGCTTTGCTCTCCGTGGCGTGATCGTCAGCCTCAAATGTGTCCTCTGCCAAGAATGTGCTCTCCAAACTCTCATCTACTGAATGTTGTAGATCTGTATTGTTGAAGATGAGACAAGAGCTTGTAAAACGGCGTCAGACCAAACTACTTTGTCATCTGTGATCATAAAATCACACTTCTTGTGGACATCTCACTCAGCCTTTGTCTTCTGCTCTGTATCACTGAACTGCTTTGAGCAAGCTGAATCTCGTGCTTTGGTCTCGTCGATCGTCTCAATTCGTATACTTTCACCCTCGACATGAAAGTACACCTTCCTACTATCATGATCGGACACCACCTTGGCAGTGGCCAAGAATGGACGTCCTAATATGATGGGATATCTATCACAGACTCAGGGATCTCCAAGTCCAAAACAACAAAGTCTACGGGGAATTTCAAGCCTTAAATTGTTACGATCACATCCTTCAGCAACCCAATCGACCTCTTGACAGATCTATCAGTAAACTGAAGGACTATCCTGCTCTGTCGAAGAGGGCCAAAATCGAATCGATCGAGTAAAGCTGCTGGAAGTAGGTTGATGGAAGAGATGCTGTCTAATAGAGTCTGATCGATTTGCTGCTCGTGGATATGGCATCTGACATAAGGATCTCCTGCACCTGGCCTATTGGCTAGCAGAAGATTCTAAATCGCGAAGCAAGTGGCACGGGTGAGCACATGGATCTCTGCATGGTGGTTCCTTCTTTTCCTGTGGATGGTAGTCTTCTCTTTGAAATTCTTCTGGAAGAGAGGGAAGTGCTCAAATGCCTCCTGTAGAGTCAGCTGGATATGGAATCTTTCTATCATCTGCTGGATGAACTCTAACTGTTGGGTCTTTTTAGGGTTTTCTTTTTTATTCCACTTTACCAAGCATAGTGTTTGATGGAAGGGGATGGTTGGGCCCTCCTCAGATAGAGGGCTAGGAATAAGTTCATGCTGTTGTGAAGGAATGGAGCCCATACAAGGATCATCATGCAACGCATATGGACTTGAAGTAGATGAAGAAACCTTTCCTTTATTAATTTTTTGGTCTTTTTGATATTTTCCTGAGATACAAAAACATGAGGAAACACAACTGGAGTAGACATCGTGGCGTCAATACCACCCACGACATCGGTCTTCGCGGCATCAGTACCGCACTCTGGCTCAGCATCTGGTGAAATGGTGGCATCAGTACCACCGACTACATCTAGAGAAACGACGGCCTCATTACCATCGGCTGGATCATCATTTTTGGTGGCTTCAACACCACGTCATCAACATCATCAGTGACAACAACACCGTTATCCTCATTGTCTGGCGCTTCTGGATCCTCGTGTGGTTGTCGCTCAGATGAGGCACTATCGGCTGGCATCCTACCTCTCCTAAGTGTCACAAAATCAGCATCAAATATATAGAACTAAATATCTCCCAATGAATCACTAGGAGTAGTGGTCTTTGTGAACAGTACCTGCTCATATTTCCTCTTTAGGTTATTCGGATTGGGATCGATTTGAGCGGGTATGGCGGCCTTGCCCTTTGTGATGTCCCTCATCTCCTGCTGAAATCGTCCATCTCCCTCCTAAAAGATGCCTGCTGGTCTGAGAGAAGGCGGGTTAGATCATCAAGAGCTGGGTTCTCATAGGTTGATCCATGAGAACGTGGTTAGATCATCAAGAGCTGGGTTCTCATAGGTTGATCCATGAGAACATTTTGCCTCATTGAAAATGAGGCTGGCTCTGGTACTGTTGAGGGGGAGGCTGAGTGAACTGTTGAGGCTGCTGCTGCTGCCTCCACTATTGTCCCTGATGGTAGGGATGAGGACCCGATTTGTAATACTGTGGCTGGTGGGAGTACTAGGGTTGTTATTGCTGAGGCTGGCTGCTCGATATGCCTTGAGCTGGAGATTACTTCTGGGATGAGGTGCCTCTGGTAGACCACCTGAATCTGGGATAATCACAGAGGATCCCGGGCTGTTGTCAGTCATACCAAATCCTATTGACTTCCATCAATAGCTCCTCCTTGTACGGGGACGGGGGAAGAACTAGCAAGGGTTGATCCTGCAGATAAACCATCATCTGAGTGTCCTGAGACGATGGTGGCTGAGAGTAGTGTTGCTGCAACGATTGAACCAGCTCCTTTTAGATGTGGTTAACCTAGCAATACTGGGCGGAGTGCTGGGAAGAGTTGTTGCTGCTAGGATCGGCCCGTGACCTGAGATGGGGCTGAGAAGCCGTTTATACCTCCTGGGGAAACATGATCTGGGTCTTCAGATTACTGAGAGTCTATGCCAACTGTTCTATCTGCGTCACGCTCTGGCACTGCTTCTTCTTGATAATCTCTATGCGGTACAACTTCTCGCTAATGTTACCCATGTCAGCTGCCGACGACTCTGCCTGTGCTGCTGCTGCTTATGAAGTGGATGGATCCGCATCAAGCCATGCTATCCTCTGATAGGACATGACCTGTGGAAGGGGCTTCCCCTATGTATAGACTCAGGTATGGGACATCGCTATATAGTTTTTGGCTATCTCTTTATAGATGGCCCAGACCTGGTCTTCGTCTTTGGCAAAGTAGGAACCCCCACATGAGGCATTGACAAGCCCCTGTAGCTCCGGTGTCAGTCCACAAAAGAAACTCTGCACTAAGTTGGCTTGAAAATCTCATGGTGTGGACACAAGTCAATGAGCTCACAAAATCGATCCCATGCCTCATGAAACTGTTCATTGGGGATCATTGTGAAGTTGTTGATCAGAGCTCGAGTTGCATTGGTCCGGCCGAGTGGAAAGTACTTATTCAAGTACTCGTTATGGAACTGCTCCGAAGTAGTAACATATCTCCCCAAATGCTTTAGCCAATAAGCTGCTCTTTCGACCAGGGATAAAGGGAATGTTATCATTTTGATGGTGTCCTCGCCCACGAATCTGTCATAGACAGTGCTGCAGATCTTCTTGAATTCTTGCAAATGCAGATGTGGCTCTTCGATGTCTAGCCCATGGAATTTGGGCAATAACTGGATTGTTTGGAGGCCGATCTTGAAGTCGCCTAAAGTCTCAGGGAGCTGGATCCATCGATAGGTAAGGGTTGCACCAAGGTTGTGCATCTACCTCATCGATCGTATCTATCTAACTGGCTCTTACTGATCCTCCAAGTGTCCATCTGCTCCTCCTCCAGGTGTTGGAATGTCTACACCGACTGGTCGTTGCGTCTCTCCTCTATCGGCTCGGATCTGCGCTAACTCACGGTGCACCTCTACCGTAAAGGCTCCCCGATCTCTAATCTATCTCTGCATCATCTCCAGGGAGGCTAGGAGTGCATTAATGATGGTTCTCTGATCTAGAACATACGTAGAACCTCAGAGCTGCTCATTGGTGCATCTTTCACTGCTGGCCATCTCATGGGTCTCTACAAAGGCAAAAGACCCCAACTCAGGTGTCATCAACTGAACATGAATCTATGATGGCCGCTTCTCGAGCACCTCAGGACTGGTGGAAGAAGGATGGTCGAGGGGGAAAAGTGTGGTAGTGAACTCAAGTTCCGAGAGCGGGTTTGGGCTCTCCGTAACTGCACTAGATGAGTGGGGAGGAGCGCTCAAGAGCGGTGATGTCAAAGTCAGCCTAAGGGATCTCCTTCCTATCATCGTGATGTAGGGATGAAATGCGGATGAGATCTGGAATGCAAACAATATCATCAATCAAACCCCCAATTCACCTACTCAATACGAGAGCTGATGATCGTAAAGGTTTGATCATTAGTCTTGTCAATTTTATTTTAGGTGATCAATTAGTCTAGTAGAGCGATTAAGCGAGCTGGTAGAAACTCGATGCTCCCTAGAGACTGTCCCAATTCGCAGGTAGATCTTTCCCAGCCAGTATGGGTGCGGACCGTTTACCGGTTACCCGATCTGCCTAATCTGCTAAGGAAGTCCTGGACAGATTACTGGCTACCTAGTGAAATCCTCACTGGAGAACGACTATTCACGAGATTAGTAGTCTAATGGAAGTTCAGGTGTGACTCTAGACTAGTGTGCGAGTCACTCTCTCGCTCAAGCAAACCAACCAATGGGGGGGGGGTGACTCTCCCCAAAACAAATATTTTTAAGTGAGGTGGGTTTTAGGGTGAAGTTTGCATTAGAAGTCCCAATTTTATGATTTTCACTTTTTAGGTATTTTTCAAATAAAAGCAACGTCTAATATTTTTTCAATCTCCATATTTATTTTAAGTCCAAAAATAGGGGGATAAGTTGAAAAAGTCGATGCACGATCAAACACGATGATGCATGCAAAGATAGAGATGCATACCTGTCGCTAGCACTCCACATGCAGAGTGACCCACACATAAATTAAAAGACTGATTTAAATCTAATCTAAATGATGCACGAAGAAAATGACCTTAAAACGAGTAATTTCTAATGATCATGAAGCACAATAGCTAATTGATCAGAGAGAGAGGTCGATGTTCGATCTTGGATGTCGATCCATCATAATGGATCCTGCACGCGTTGTATACGAACTCTAGCAGCACGTGACCTCTCAATCGATCATGTTAACCTTTTTTATTTTGAATTATTAACAAGGTTGAATTACGAACTATAGGTGCAGACAAATGATTAAGAATTGGGCCTTAAATTATTTACATCACATTCAACAAAAAATCCTAAGTCTAGGAGCCAAATTCTGCAGGAATCAAATAGGAAAAAGGTGATAAAAATAAATCCGTGAAAAACTTGGCGAGGTCCCCCGAGCACACTGGTGCTCGGTGGAACAGACCCCGATAGGTCAAGTCCAAGAAGAAGTGTCCAGAGTCTAAGACTTATACCAACAATAATAATAAGTCTGTTGAAATAAAAGCTAACTACTCTACTCTAAGGCTATAACTATCCCCTGCTCCTCCTCGGGTGCGTGTCTCCTCCAAAGTGTCCTCAGGCTGCTCCTCGCAGAAAAAATGAAATAGAAATAAGTCAGAAAGTAGTTATAACAAATAGAGATAAAAATATACAAAAATCTGAAAAAAACAACTACAAAGATGTGCTCCCTAACAACGATGCCATTCCGATGAGGCGGCCTGCTAACGAAGTTAGGGAATCGGATAATCAAAGGGTCATTGCGACCCTAATTAGCAGGCCAAGATCAATCAAGAAAAATAGATAAGCACACAATCAAGAGAGATAAAGCGATCAAAACAATGTACGCAGTCTCCGTTATTTATTTTAACCTGGTATAGTGACATGGGTTCAACTCAAGAAGCAAGAGAAAACTTTCGAAGTAGTCTAAATCAGACCGTAAAATGCATATTTATATTAATGTTTAATTTTGCAATTTTTTAAGATTTTATTTAAGGAAGAAAAACAAGCTAGTAAGGAAACTATGCAGACAATCACACCTTCTTAATTTTTATTCAGAACTAAAATGCTCAAAAATCCAGAATAAAAATATTTTTGTGTTTTTCAAATAGTAAGGTATTTTTGATAATTTTCTGAGATTTTTATGATTTTTTTATGATTTTATAAAAATCAAACAAGCGGTAAAAAGGAAAACAATGTACAGCCTTGATGAAATGGCAAATTAAAAATAATTAAATACCCTAATGTCTTGGTTATGTCTTTTATGAAAAACTAGATAAAAGAAGCTACAAATAGAGACTGAAAGTATATATATATATATCTATTAATTTTCTAGAATTGTTATGTTTTTTGAAGTTTTTGAGTCTTTTATAATTTTCAAGATTTTTATAAGGGTTTTTTGAAACAAAAATGGTACTAGAAGCAAAGCAAACACAAATTCATAATCACGAAATTTTTATGGAATTTTTCAGATAAATTTTCGAATTTTTATGTATTTTATAAATATAAACAATAAGCTTTTTATGGGTTTTTGAAAATTATAAAATAAAATACCAAAACAAATATAATCCCAGAAATCACAATAAATATTACACAATAGCAGAAGCTAACAATAATATTTATATAATTTCTGGAATTAATTTGGTAATTATTTAATTAAAAATAAGTTACACATATTGTAGGGACCTAGTTGCAATTATAATAAATTTTAGGGGCCAAAAAATTAATGCAGATGAAAAGTTTGGGGCCAAGAATGCAAAAAGTCCGGGAAATCACGCGCACAACACGTGAGTCGGGCCTACAAGGGTAAAAATGCAAATACTAAAAACTTTCCATTCAACTCAGAACATACAGAAAGTCCAGGGTATAACATGCAAATACAAATAACAGACACGTGGTATGCCCTGTGAGTTCACAAAACAGGACTAAAGTGCAAATACTAAAAACAACTAGGGTTCATATGCAAAATAACCAAACTATTTTAACAACAACAACAACAACAAAGCCTTTTCCCACAATTAAGTAGGGTCGGCTACATGGATTCTTCGCCTCCATTCAGATCTATCTTGGGTCAATCTCGAACTTATATCCAAAAAACTAAGATCCCTTCGTATAGTCTCTTTCCAACACTTTTTGGGCCGTCCTCGCCCTCTCTTAGCCGGCTCAACATCCCAACACTCGCATCTCCTAACCGGTGCATCAGTTGACCTTCTTTGCAAATGACCAAACCATCTTAAGCGGTTTTCTCGCATCTTATCCTCGATCGGAGCTACACCAACTTTATTTCTGATTGCATCATTTCGGATCTGATCTTTACGTGTATGTCCACACATCCATCTTAGCATTTTCATTTTTGCTACAGCCATTCTCTGCATATGTCTATGGTTCATAGGCCAACATTCAGAACCATAAAGCATAGCAGGTCTCACGGCTGCTTTGTAAAACTTTCCTTTAATTTTTAAAGGAATTTTCTTATCAGAGAGAACAGCGGAGGCTCCTCTCCACTTTAGCCAGCCTGCATTTATTCTATTAGTAACATCTCCATCAATTTCCCCATCATGTTGCAAAATAGATCCCAGATATCTAAAAGAATCTCTCTTTTGAATGTTATCGTCACCAATCTTCACCTCGATTCCTTCACCATTGCTTCCATCAAAAGTGCATTCCATATATTCCGTCTTAGCCCTACTTATACGAAAACCTTTAGTCTCCAATGCATGTCTCCAAACCTCAAGCTTCTCATTTACTCCATCTCTAGTCTCTTCAATCAACACAATATCATCAGCAAATAACATACACCAAGGTAACTCATCCTGAATGTGACTTGTCAACTCGTCCATAATCAACCAAACTATTTTAAATGACGACAAATATTTAGAGGACTAAATGATAAAGCAAAAACACAAGGGCCTAAGTGAAGTTTTCCCATTATTAGACGCGATCCAACGGCCGATGGCATTCCACTTATGGATGGACAGTTGCGATGCAAGGATACCCCTTCGGTGATGGAGGGTGGAGATGAGATCCTCAGATGGGTCTGATGGCCGAGGCCTTCCCGTAGATGGATGGTCAAGATTAGAACTGGATCTAGCCTTGATCAGACGGTAGAGGCGATGTCTAGAATATCGGGGAAGATCTTGCCTCCGATGAGTTTAAATCGGCCCCGGCGCATGGCTCCTATATTGTCACAAGCTATTGGGATATGGAAGAGGTCGGTGATGATGCTCCGCAGCTACAGAGAGGCTCAGACGGTCCCAAGACCAAAAGAAGGGTCTTGGGGATGCACGGTCAACCTGGAGCTTCCCGGAACTACTCAAGACCTACAGATGAGGTTTGGACACGCATTTAACATGCAGGAGAAAGATCTTGCTCGAAGGAATAGCTCCGACAAGGGTTAAAGAGCTATATGCATCGGGAACAGGGATAGAGGGTGAGCAAGGTAGGTCTCCGGTGATGTGAAGGGTTTGACCTGATTTGAGGCCCCAGCCCGATGGTTGGAGTCACGTGGGAGATTGCGGAGCCAATGTAGAAGTGATAGGGAGTCGGAGTAAGGCATACAAAGGGTCGGAATGAGATGGAGATGTGAAGAACAGAGGAAGGTCGGCGATGCTCTGTTCGACGATGAAACGATGGATTGAATGGAAGATGAACGAGAAATGAAGTACCTGAAGATGGTCGAAATGTGCCTGGGGATGCAGAAGGAGGTCTACGGTGGTCTTAGCCTCGACAGCTGACACAGCCAGAGGCTCTGATCCTCACAGCAGAGCTGAGGTTTTGCTCGCCAGACCTGTGGGCTTCACGCTCGAAAAAGCTTCCCTCACCCTCCCTCTCGCTCACTGTCACTCTAGGAAAGATGGATGGGTATGCAGGAGGTGGTGGTGCATATAAAGGTTGAGGAAAAGGATGAGGGGGGGGTGCAAGTTATGTAGGCGTGAAGGTCTGGGAAGAAGGTGGTGTGGCCTGCGAATTGAGGCGCGGATCCTAAGATTTGGCATCGGGCGTGGATTAGGGATCCACGCTCTTGATTTGGAGCGAAAGTTTGGGTGAAAAGCAGATCGGATCAAGTCTGGAGAAATGGGAGAAATCCATGATAGACCCGATCTGGCAAAAAAGGGGCTAGGGAGGACTAGTTGACCGAAGTCAACAAATCCCAGCTGGCCCAATCAGAGGCAAGCTAGGATAAGACAAAAATTGCTAAAGGACAAAATAGAGAAGAAAAATAAAGATAAATGAATTAAAAAATGAATGAATTTAAATTAAAAGATAAATTAAATAAAAAATATTTATTATTTTCAAGGATTTTTCTATAATTTTTAATTTTTTTATGAAAAATAAATTAATGTATATACAATATATAGTATTATATACAGGTATAATATACCTATGTATTATGTTCAGGTATTTTTATTTTCTTATTTTCAAACAAGTACCCCAATTTTATATTTTATTTATTTACAACATATTTTTAGCGATAGAAAATAATTTTTATTTTATTTTTATGAGTTATCTACATGTATAGAATAAATAGTGAATAAGATGTACATACATGTGTTTTGTACAACTACAAGGAGGATTTTATTTTATTTTTATTTTTATTTTATTTTTATGATTTTTATTTTCTTTTTAGATTATTATTAGAAATATGTATAAGGAGGTAACAATAATAATTTAGTTTTATTTTATCACAAAATATTTATTTATATACATAGGTAATTGATAAATCTCGGATTCATCACTCTAATAATGACTAATTCAGCTAAAATCCCTAAAATTCATTGGAATTTCTTCCTTTATTCTGCATAATTAGCATTCATGTATGTATTGATAAGAATTGCATTTTATCACTTATTATTGCATAAAATAAGAAGCCAAAAATCTCAGTCCAATTGATATGTAAAATAGCCCAAGTTCCCTAATTTTTAACTGATTCATGCTAACTCCATATGACCTGAAATCACCTCCACTGTATACATATCACTAACAAGAATAAATGAAAAATATAAAAAAATACTAACCTAAATAAGTGGACCAAATACCCAAAACCTAATTCCAAGTTTTTTGTACTAAAACCTCGGTATCTTCCTTATCCAATGAACTAATGTACATTCAAATAACTTCAAAACAAGACCAAGTTCAAGTGAATTGGTTCTCATATGTGAAAGTTGGGTTTTGGGCCTCTTTTGTACATTTTGTATTTTAGCAGTTTTTGACCTAATATTTTATGTACATAATTAACTCATTTTATTTTATTTCTTTTTCATTTATTTTATTTAACTCAGCCATGGTCGGTCCCAAGACCGGGTAAATGAGGAGGGTTGCGTTAGGTAGCTGACAGCCAGCATAAAATAGTCAAAGACAACTTCCTAAATAATATATATTTTTTTAAAAAATATTATTTAGTATGTTGCCTCATGATAGTCGGATCTTTTCAACATGGATTTAAGCAAACATACTTATTTCGTTGGGGCGTTCCCTACTTGCGACACGTTGCATCGATCGAATGCAATGAAAAATTGGTAAGGGCCGCTACATCGCAGCCTGGATATAGTTCAAAATTTGCAAGGGTTCTCGCATGAGGAACGCATGCGGGTAATTAAGCTAGTTCTGTTGCATCACTGCCCAGATGCAGTCCAAAATTTACAAGGGTTCTCGCATAATGGACGCATGCAAGTAAAGAAGTTAGTCCAAAAGAGATTGCAACCGAAGTTGCGGATTGGTAGTTAGAATATTGGTACTTTGACTTGAAAATTGATGGAGATAGTGGATACGATGGAAATAAGGAAGATTCATATACTATGTCTTCAAGAGACTAAATGGGTTAGAGAGAAAGCAAGGGAGATCGAGAAGACATGCTTTAAACTTTGGTATTCAGGTAAAGATAAGGGTAAAAATGGTGTTGAAGTGGTTGTTCATAAGGATTTGAAGGATTGTGTGGTTGAGGTGCAAAGATTCGGGGATCGGATTATTTTGCTAAAGTTGGTGCTTGAAGAAGAAATTATGAATATAATCTAAATATAATCTCAGTTTATGCACCACAAATTGGTTTAGATGAAATGACTAAACAAGCTTTTTGGGAGGATCTAGATAAGATTTTACAAGGAATCCCACAAAGAGAGATGATTTGCATAGGTGGAGATCTTAATGGACACGTGGGAAAAGATGCTTCAGGGTATGCTAGTGTTCATGGAGGACATGGTTTTGTAGATAGAAATGAAGAGGGAAAATTCATCCTAGATTTTGTAACGGCATATGATCTTTTCATAGTAAACACTCTCTTCAAGAAGAGGGAGGAGTATTTAATTACTTATAAAAGTGGGCCAACGAGAACACGGATAGATTACTTTGCATTGAGGAGAAGAGATCGGTTGTGTTGTAAAGACTGCAAAGTAATCCCAGGAGAGAGTTTGACAACCCAAAATCGCTTGTTAGTCTTGGATGTACAAATAAAAGGGCTGGTAAAGAAAAGGAGGGTTCCTAAGATCACTAGAACTAGATGGTGGAATCTTCCACTGAAGCAATTGAGCTTCAGGGAGAAGGTTTTAGAAGATTTATCTTGGGATTATAGTGGATGTGCAAACGAGATGTGGGAGGTATTGTATCCGAAAGGTAGCCAAAGAGATGGTAGGCAAGCCAAAGGGAGGAGTCCCAAGTCAAAAGGAGGCTTGGTGGTGGAGTGAAGGGGTGCAAGAGAAGCTAAAAATTAAAAGAGCATGCTTTAAAGCTATGTCTAAGGATAGAACAAAGGAAACTGTCACAAACTACAAAATAGCAAAGAAGGAAGCAAAGAAGGCTATAAGCGAAGCTAAATTGAAATCTTATGAAGTTTTGTATAAAAATATCGACTCTAAGGAGGGCCAGAAAGATATATTAAGGTTGGACAAAGCAAGAGAAAGAAGGACCAAAGACCTTTCTCAAGTGAGATGCATTAAGGATGAGGAAGGTCACGGGCTTGTTACTCAGAAGGATATAGAGAGTAGATGGGAGCAGTACTTCCATAAACTTTCATTGGGGAAGGAAATAGAGAGATCACTTTGGGGAGATCTAGCTAGTAGTGAAAGTTACTTGAATCGTGCAAGCTATAGACGGAAACAAAGAAAGGAAGTAAAGGAGGCTTTGAAGGTTATGAGACCTGTGAAAGGTGTAGGACCGGATGACATCCCTGTAGAAGTATGGAAATTTTAGGTGAGCACGATTTGACTTGCCTTACGAATCTATTCAATGTTATTTGGCGAAGCAAGAAAATGCTAAAAGATTAGAGGAGGAGTATCGTGGTGCCTCTTTATAAGAATAAAGGAGACATTTAAAATTGTTCAAATTATAGAGGTATCAAGCTGATGAGTCACACTATAAAAATTTTGGAACGTGTGATCGAGAGAAGGTTGAGGCAAGTTTCCAACGTCAAAGAAAACTAATTCGGATTCATGCTAGGTCGCTCAACTATTGAAGCCATCCATTTGCTGAGGAGAACAATGGAGATTTATAGATCTAAAAGGAAGAACCTCCATATGATCTTTACTGATTTGGAGAAGGCTTATGATTCTGTCCAACGAGAGATATTGTGGAGAGTTTTAAAGAAGAGACAAGTGCCTGTCCTATACATTAACCTCATAAAGGACATGTATGATAGGGATTTATCTTGTGTAAGGACCCCGTCTGGGAAGACTGGCTATTTTGACATCAACATCGGTTTACATCAAGGTTCAGCTTTGAGTCCTTTTTTTTACTTTGATTATGGATGAGTTGACAAGTCACATTCAGGATGAGTTACCTTGATGTATGTTATTTGCTGATGATATTGTGTTGATTGACGAGACTAGAGATGGAGTAAATGAGAAGCTTGAGGTCTGGAGACATGAGTTAGAGAGTAAAGGATTTCGTATAAGTAGGGCTAAGACAGAATATATGGAGTGCACCTTTGATGGAAGAAATGGTGAAGGAATCGAGGTGAAGATTGGTGATGATAAGATTCAGAAGAGAGATTCTTTTAGATATATGGGATCTATTTTGCAACATGATGGGGAAATTGATGGAGATTTTACTAATAGAATAAATCCGAGCTGGCTAAAGTGGAGAGGAGCCTCCGCTGTTCTCTGTGATAAGAAAAGTACTTTAAAAATTAAAGGATAGTTTTACAAAGCAGCCGTGAGACCTGCTATGCTCTAAGGATATGAATGTTGGCCTGTGAACCATAGACATGTGCAGAGAATGGCTGTAGCAGAAATGAAAAATGCTAAGGTGGAATGTGTGGACACGCACGTAAAGATCGGATTCGGAATGATGCAATCAGAAAGAAAGTTGGTGTTGCTCCAATCGAGGATAAGATGCGAGAAAACTGCTTAAGATGGTTTGGTCATTTGCAAAGAAGATCGGCTGATGCACCAGTTAGGAGATGCGAGTGTTGGGATGTTGAGCCGGCTAAGAGAGGATAGGGACGGCCCAAGAAGTTTTGGAAAGAGACCATACAAAGGGATCTTTGTTTTGTGGATATAAGCATGGGATTGACCGAAGATAGATCTGAATGGAGGCGAAGAATCCATGTAGCTGACCCTACTTAATTGTGGGAAAAGGCTTTGTTGTTGTTGTTCATTTATTTTCGTTGATAAAAAGTTTAATTAAATTGTGCGAAAATTCAAATAAAAAATGAGCTTGAAATCAAAGAAATTAACTGAGTCCGAGTCTTCACTAACCGTCTGTTCAAAAATTATTTTATTCCTTCTTTTTTCTTAATTAATAAAAATACCAAAAAAATAGACAAATGTGTAACTATTTATCTTTGATTTTCATTTTTTGGATTTTTTATCTGGTTAAAAATGATAAAAATTAGAAAATCCAAAAATCAAGGTATTCTATGTACATGGGATACACCAAAAAATATCACTTTGCACAAATGATCGATTTTGATTTTGGTCTCTTTATGAAAGTTGTAGATCTCAACGAGTCGAGCAACTTTTGTGAAGAAAATTTTTTGATTCGATGTCTTTTATTATTTTTTGCGTAATTATTATTGTATTTAGTTTCTGATTTTTATGGGGATGACACATGGCAACTCCTGGATTCACCATGTGTCACCCTTTTTTAGCCTTTATTTTCATTTAAATTTTTTTAAAAAATAAAATTTAATGAAAAAAATAAAAACGATAAATAAAAAAAGCCATGTGGTAGAATCTTGGCCGTCCGATCTCGACCGATCGGACGACCACTGCTCATCTCTCTCTTTCCCAATCTGGGCGGCGTCACTGCCTCCCCCTTGAACGACGCCCACGCGCCACCTTCCTTCCATAGCCGCTGCCTCTTTCCAAATCGAGCATCGGCCACCATCCTCTTCCATCTTCCTGCCGCCAATCGAATCTCCCTCAACCCTGCTAATCTCTCCGATCACCTTGCATGTCCAACCCTCGTCAAATCCCATCAAATCGACCCACACCAATCTCATCCCTGCGACCTCATGTACCTTCCATCTCCGGTCCCTTCACCTTGCCCTATTTAAACCCTCGTCGGGCCACCATCTCGATACATCTGTCGTCAACACAACGGGAAGATGCTCCATGTAGGGCGGTGATAGCGCCTTGATCACTCCTCTTAGCTATGGCGAGATCCGATGTCGACACCTTAGAGCAGAGCCTCACCGCGCATCTGCCACAGCTCCGGCCATCCGCACACCATTGAGCGAATGCTCCACCGTCCACTACGCTGCTTCCCCACCGGTTCATCAGCTACTTCATTGACATCTCCGCATGTCATCTCCACCACCGCTCGTCCGGTGAACCCACTACGCCTTGGCCATCCGCAACAGCCGATCGTTCGGTGACAATCTGGGAATTTGCGCTCAAGTCCCCAGATCTTCGTGGAATTACAACAACACCCCCTCCACTCAAGGGTCATGTGCCTGGCATATGACCGTTGGGGGATTTTTGTAGGAATACCCCTCAGGGTTTAGGTAATTACAGATTCACCCCTATTCTGCATTTTTCTATATTATTTAGTTAATTTAATATTACAATGATACCCTTGTGTTCCTTATTTATTTTACACCTCTACATATCATCATTTTATTTATAAAAATAAGCATTTTATTCTACAAATTATTCTATACATTGTGGCATGTTTGTGATATTTTTATCCTTTGTGGTTAATTAGTAATTAATATTCATGTGAAGATTGCATATTTTACCCAATATGTGCTTTAAAATTCATAGTCAATTAACCCTTACTCTGAAAATTGCCAAAAATTCATGTATTGTAGAATTACTTGTATGTCATATTGTGCTAAAAAAGAATGTATTTGCATACATAGTTTGCTCTGTAAAAATCATTTTGTATATTTAAATCTTTAATTTGTAATAGGTATTAGATCTCATATTTTGAGGATTAGGGTTTTTCTGAGATCAATCACATTGTGATAGATCCTTGGATAATTTTATTTCTTTAAAATTTAAAGGTTTAATACTTATTATAATTAATTATTGAAATTCACTTTGTTTGCATTCATAAATTCATAAAATATTTATCTTGCATCCAAAAATTCCAAAATATTAAAGTGCATTCATTACATCATAATTTACATCTCGGGCAAGTTTCATAATTTTCGAACATCATTTGATTGAAAATTAATTTTTAGTCCCCAAAATTGGCCTACTTTGCATTTTGCATCCTAAATTGTATTAAAAATACAAAAAATTTGTCTCTCGAAAATCATGCATAAAATTTGATAGACAAAATTCTAGATTGTTCATTTGCCTCCTTGAGTTCGACCTTAGGACTTGTATAAGTAAAATAAACATAAACCACACCGATTAAAAATTGATAAATTTATTGTTGTTATTTCTTGATCGATTCCGAATTCCTACTTATAATGAAACGACAAATTAAAGCTTCATTCATGCAAATTAAACTAGGCATTTTCAGACTCGTCACATAGCGTCGTTGCTGGGGAAGCAAACATCTTAGATTTTGCCTAAAATTTTTGTTTTGTTTTCCACATTCGGGTAGTCTAATCCACAAATTTTCACTGTATATTTTCCATATTTTTTGCAGCATTTATTTTCCTTATTTTATTTTTGATTATTTTTGTGTCACTCTCTTACACACTCTCTCTTTTTTTCTTACGAGGTACTCGACGTACATGGAGCGGTTTCTCACAAAACCAACGCATCTTCTCCAACGCCCGAAAAACTACAATTAAAGTAACATCAAGTCGATTCGTGAGAGTGCGTAGAGTCTAAGATTTATTTTTCTGCAATTTTAAGTTTTGTAATTAATTGTTCATTTATAGTGGTGTCTGTTTGGACTCTAGCATGTGTAATAAGACCTTGAACATTTTATGTGGTGTGTCATTTCCTATTTCACTCTCCAGTGAGGGTGGGGCCCGACTTGAGTGGCGTCAAATTTAACTCATTTCTTCCCGACTAATAGAACTTTCTACTAGGTGCAATTTTTATCATCTTGCATTCATATAGAATAGTTTTTAAATTCTTGTATTGTATCCCACATGGAGATTGCAAGGAATCACTGTAAGTCTTCTATCTGAGCATACACCATTGTTTCACGTGCTTCGACTTTTCTTGAATTTCTCCCTCCTATTTTGTCACTTAAATTTTAAAGGAAATTGGGACTGGATGGTAGACGTGTATTTATTCTCATCTTAAATTTTTCAGTGATCACCTAATTAAAATTGGGACTACTGACTAAATCAACTCATAAAATCTAGAATTTTTGCTAGAGAAACCCCGACCTTGGATTTCTTTATTTGTCTGAGTGAGCGAGAGACGACACTTAAGGTTAGAGCCCATATCCGGAATCTTTGTTCAGGCTACTGATTCTAAAACGATTATCTACTTCTCAGTGAGGAAATAATGGGTAGCTGATAAATGGTCCAGATTTCCTTAGAAGAGTGGGTGGTTTTAAAAGACATTGTGTAAGGTTTCGTCCTTAACTAACATGGGTAGATGTTTTACGGTGCGTACTTACACCCATACTGGCTGAAAGTGGATGCAACTAGTCGTAAGAATTCGGTCTAGTCTTTAAGAAAATTTTCGGCACCTAACAACTCGCTAAATTTTTTCCAAGATTGAATTTATCATCAACTAAAATTGAAAAGATAATTGCCGAACTCTTGTGGCTTCATTGTGTGTGTTGGTGAAACTGGGGTTTGTATTGCATTTGCATTAGTGTGCGTGAACTGATTTCAAAAATAAAAAACCATACACTTGTGCCATCACTCTCCTTGATAAAAAATTTCTTCTTGTGAATATCAGTGCACTTGCACCGAGATCAACCATGTCTATTCATCAACCTCCTTTGACAAATACATGACAATGGTCCGAGTACCCATATGATCTATATTATGAAAATGAATTTGTCTCGGTCAGACCCAAATCATTTAAACCCTCTTCTGTCAAGAATCCTCCAACATTCACTAGAGTTCACTCTCGGATGAATCCGGCCCCCACGACAAATTCCAAGCCATTCTACTCGAATCATCTAATCAAAGTCACCACAACACCATATTTTCCCACTCTACCACTTGTGACCACACATGATCAACAACCATCTTGGGATGACCTGACTTATGCCAGATTTCTTTCTAGAACCAAAACCTTTTGAAGAACAAGACATCGAAACAAATGACTGGCAGCGATATCGACCCCAACCAACTTCATTCATTCCTCACAATTTTGTGGGATAGGTCAGCACTGCACAAATCCACATCTTTCCTTGACCATAGGGAATAATATGGAAACCTGATCACAACAGATGGAGAGGCCCACACCTAATGAGCAACCATATTGGATTGACCCTAAAGATCAAATCCCTATTAACAAACCTGAATACCACTCCTTCGATTAACTTACACATACAAAGGATCAGAATGATGATATCGACACATATGAACCCTGTATGACTCCATTGTTTGGGGATACGATCAATCATGACCATGGAAGTAGACTCTACTCAAACTAGCATTGCATGCTTGAGTCACGACATGCTGAGTATGAGACTAACAGATTCTCGTAAAATCCTTCCACTGAGCAGACTCCTTCCATATTTTTTGAGGATAAATATTCATAAAATCTTAATCATATATCAGATATTCTAAGAGAATCTCCTCTCAGCTCATACAGGAAAATGGAATATGAAATGATTGGATCTCAAATAAAAATAAGAACACACACTCCCATGATTGATCATGAAATGTTTTTAAGGATGATATTTTGAGGATAAATAAGAGGTATGCATTAATGGAGGATAAATTTAGAAAGTTCACTAACCGACAAATTTCATTCTATGGTGGCTCGGATATAAAAATGGATAATAAAAAGATTAGATCTCATGTTAAAAGACCCGAGGATATTCAGAAACCTATTGACTATAATCACTCTAGGGACAATCTTGAAAGAGATAACTCTACCTACTACTCCTGTAGAGACAACTCTGAATCTGACTCATCATATCTAAGCTCCTCCTTATCTGGGGAACAAAACTCATCCACACACCACACATAAAATACCAAAAAAATTGAAATATTCAAAAACATCCAAAACATAAAAAATCCAGAAAAATACATAAAAATTGAAACTGGAAAAGATCTGAAGAATTTGGATCTTGTTGTATGGGAAAGAACTGGAGAAAAGATTGATTTTTTAACTTCCCTTAATACAGGCCATTGAACACTTCCTCGACCTTAAAGGATTTGTAATGAGTAAATTAATGATAAAAGTCGGACAGGATAAGAACAAAGATTGAAAGACATATCTTGTCAATGGCCACCCCTTTGGTGTTGAGGAGAAAAACCAAGAACCACATAGTGAAGCGGTTGTCCAAATTTTACTGTGAAATAAAAGACATAATTTTTACCAATGCTCGAGTCGATGACGACTCACCAATCAATATCCTCTCAACTTTTGCATTTGACAAGCTCAAACTCGGACCTGTTGGGAAGATAAGAGAGACCGTTCAACTGGTTGATTAATCAATAAAGCGGGCGAGAGGAACCATTTCAGTCATCGTTACATTCCAAGGTGCTTCGTTCAAAATGGACTTCACAATCATTGATATTGAGCATCAAGGAGAATCACCCAATCTCCCCATCATTCTTGGAAAGCCATTCCTGGCAATGGCTAAGGCAATTATTGAGTGTGAGACTCAGGAAATCAATTTTACAGCATTGGGAGCACTTCGATCTCAACTAGTCTTTGAGGAACCACGATTTTCTGAGGTAACCCGCAAAGCCGTCAACATTCATAACATCAAGCAGTAGATGAGTCCTACCCCATTGCTACACCTGAGATAACGGCTGTTGAAGAGACTATTGGTTTAGAGACTCTTCCCCCTATTCCATTTCCAGCTTCTCTCACCACGGGAAATGACTTCTCATATGATTCTGAGAAATATGCATGGGTGCATCCTGAGTCGGTAGATATCTCCTCTGACCACATTGATCAAATCAACCTGACATGGGAATGCACCAACATCAAGTCAATTGAGAATGAATATGCAGAGACTCTCGCTATTGTTCCATTTCCCACTGCTCTCACCATGGGAAAGGGTTTCTATTATGATCATGAGACATGCATGGGTGCATCCTGAGTCGACCGAAATCTTCTTTGACCACCTTGACCAATTCAATCAACTCAAGAGTGCACCAACATTAAGACAACATGAAACAAAATGGCTACCCATTCATCTCAAAAGAAAGTCACCTTTGACCTTCTGAAAGAGGAATCGTCTGATGATCCCTCATCAGGTCCGGAAAGGGTAATCTACTTGAGTGAGGTCTGTTCGGCAGTCTTAAAACCCTGTCTACGCAAGGATCCAAACTTGATTCCTATTGGATGACTCCCGTTCCTCACTATTATTCATCTAAAGCTGATTCTCCTAGTCTCATTAAATATACTGGAATAATTTCTTATGAGCTGATTGAGACCGGTGCTTCAGAGTATTCATCATCTGATGATGAATCGCATGATCCTAAGAAGGAACAAAACTTTAAGAAACAATTGAAGAAACAAAAGAACAAGAATAACTGGAGTGCCTCCACTTTCAAATAGTATTCCTCTGAGGATAACTCCAACGATGGTTATCTTTCATCTGATTCATACACTTCATCAACTCTCCAACGTGAATTCTCTGAGGATAACACTGACAATGATTGGTAATCTTATGCTTCATCTCCTTCTCATCATTATGATCTCCCACAACATGCTCACAAAAAGATCAGAAGAAAACCACCTTAATCAGTGGCTACCCACCCTCCCTATCGATTCCATCGATCTCCTCATACATCTTCTTCCTCTACTTAGGCCAAGGCCTAAGTATAGGGGGGGACTGATGCCACCTGTACATACCATTCTCCCCATCACTCCTTCTCATGATCGCCCCATTTCTACCCTACTTCCATACTTAGGCTGACTTGAGCCTAAGTATAGGGGGAACCATGCTCATATGTATATACTCTCCTCATTCACGTATCCGACCGCATCATTTTGCTCTTCTGTATGGGGGCAGGCCGATCTATCTTTTTCTTTTTCTTTTTCTTTTTCACTCTCTTACGCTTAGCCCGAGCTATGTTTTCTCTACGCATCGTGTGCTCTGAGGACAAAACACTCGCTAAGTATAGGTGGTGTGTGTATATATATTGTGTATATATTTAATCCATAGTTTATACATTTGCATAAGTCTATATGTATTACGAGGTGGGTAACTAACATGAAAAAAACAAAAAAAAAATACAAAAAAGGAAGTTTTGGCAACTAACACTAACTGTATCCAACTAATTTTTTTGAAAAATAACTTCTTATTCATTTCTTTAAAAAAACCATCCTTGCATAAAAAATATATAAAAAAATTAAATAAAAAATGTGTCTTCATTTCACACACCTGCACTTCATCCAACATTACATGCATTTGCATTTGAGAAAAGCCCTTGGGTTCTAAACCGAGTTATGAGCAAGAAACCAAGAGTGATCTGGACTTGACCTTAATACGCCTAATTTCTAGAGGAACTTCACCGAGAAAAAGGATTTTTGAAGCTTCAGGTCTTTGACTTAATTCTTCGAGTTTCGCATGACAATGTGCAACGTTTGACTCTTAGTGTCTCACCTGGTCTCTTCATTCTGTGTACGACTCTGGAACAGGGAATTAATTTGTAGTCTCGCACTATGCACTTAGCTCAACTCAGACGGGGTGTTGGAAGACTATGTGAGTTTCTTTTCGGGTAGTGTGGACATCTAAAGATCAGAGTATTGTTTGAAATAAAGCATCGGAAAAGGGATGGACAACTGAGCATAATTTTTTCTAAGATCCCAAAACATATATGGAAAAAAAGATTCCATATCTGTAGGGGCACAACAAGATCCATGCAGAACCACCAAATATCGAAATACAAAGAAGCCAGTACCAGATAAACATTTGACCAAAAGCTCCAAGCTTCAAGAAAACATGCATATATTGGTGGAGACGTGGCTAAACTAGTCGGCTTCACAAGGAGAGGTGACTACACTTGCCACCATCCAGTTCTTTTCTCCTTCTTCCAATTTCTCCCTCTATTCGATTGTGAACACATTATGACAAACCTTAGATGGAAATACCTAACTCCTGAGGACGAGTTACTGGAGAGGTGGTTCCATGGTAGTCCGGCATTCTGGATGGGAAGAGCTAAAACCTTTCACACACATGAGTCGATTGTTCAATGTTCATGGGGTATGCTTTGGGAGGAGGATTGATCTAAGATGACTTCTGAGACGAAACTGTGACAATGATGTGTAGAACTTGAAGGTTGTTGATTTTAAAACCCTAAGTCTCACAGAAGTTCCGCTAAACTAATAATCCAAAGGTTGGGTCTATTTTCATTTTCATCTTCTGCTCATGGTCTTGGTATGGAACCCAATCTCATTGCATCGCTTTTGATGCTCAGGGACAAGCATGGTTAAGTATATGGGGATGATGAATCTCAAAATTCATCACTCTAAAAATGACTAATTAAGCTAAAACCATAAAATCCATTAGCATTTCTTACTTTATTCTGCATAATAGCATTCATGCATGTATTTATAAAAATTGCACTTTATCACTCATTATTGCATAAAATAAGAAGCCAAAAATCTCAGTCCAATTGACCTGTAAAATAGCCCAACTTCCCTAATTTTTAACTAATTCATGCTAACTCCAAATAACCTGAAATCACTTCTACTGTATACATATCACTAACAAGAATAAATGAAAAATACAAAAAAAATAAATCTAAATAAGTGGACCAAATACCCAAAACCTAATTCTAAGATTCTGACTAAAACATCGGTATCTTCCTCATTCAGTAATCCGATTTGATCCTACTCACTTTTGAACTAATGTACATTCAAATACCTTCAAAACAAGACCAAGTTCAAGTGAATCAGAGCTCATATGTGAATGTTGGGGTTGGGCCTCTTTTGTACATTTTGTATTTTAACCGTTTTGGACCTAATATTTTATGTACATAGTTAACACATTTTTTTTCATTTATTTTATTTGATAAAAGTTTTATTAAATTGTGCAAAAATCCAAATCCAAAATGAGATTGAAATCAAAGAAATTAACTGAGTCCGAGTCTTCACTAACCGTCTGTTCAAAAATTGTCTTTTTCGTGTTTTATTTTGTTCCTTCTTTTTCTTAATTAATAAAAATACCAAAAAATTAGATTAATGTGTAACTATTTATCTTTGATTTTATCATATTTTTCGGATTTTTATTCTGTTTAAAATGACAAAAAATAGAAAACCCAAAAATCAAGGTATTCTATGTAAATGGGATACCCCAAAATATCACTTTGCACAAATGATCAATTTTGATTTTGGTATCTTCATGAAAGTTGTATATCTCATAGAGACGAGAACTTTCGTGAAGAAAATTTCGATCCAAGGTCACTTACTATTTTTTACATAATTATTATTGTATTTAGTTTTCGATTTTTGTGGGGCTGACACGTAGTCGCTCCTGGAGACGCCACATGTAATCATTTTTAGTCTTTATTTTTTTTTTATTTTTATATAAAAACTTTAAAAATTAATTAAAAAATAAAAAATATAAATAAAAAAGCCACATGGTAGAATCTTGGTCGTCCGATCTCGGCCGATCAGACGACTGCTGCTCGTCTCCCTCTTTCCCAATCTGGGTGGCGCCACCCTCCCCCATGAACGCCGCCCGCGCGCCACCTTCCTTCCATAGCTGCCTCCTCCTTCCAAATCGAGTGCCGGCCACCTTCCTCTTCCGTCTTCCCACCGCCAATCGAATCTTCCTTGCCCCCGCTAATCTCTCTTATCGACTTGCATGTCCAACCCTCGTCAAATCCCATCAGATTGACCCACTCCGATCTCATCCTCGCGACCTCATGTACCTTCCATCTCCGTTCCCTTTGCCTCTCCTATTTAAACCATCGCATGGCCATCATCTCGATTCATCTGCTGACAACACATCGAGAAAAAGCTCCATCGGGCGGTGACAGCGCCTTGATCGCTCCTCTGAGCTACGATGAGATCTGAGGTCGACACCTCGTTGCAGAGTCTCACTGCGTGTCTGCCACTACTCCAGCCATCCGTACGCCGTTAAGCCAATGCTCCACACTCTACTACGCTGCTTCCCCACCGGTTCATCAACTACTTCATCGACATCTCCGTACGTCATCTCCACCAATGCTTGTCCGCTGAACCCACTATGCCTCGATCATCTGCAACAGTCGATTGTGTGTCGATCGATCCACTCGCCTTCGACCTCGGTTGTAACCCCACAAGCTGTCCTCACCAACTCCAGGTGGCCAACAACCCCTCCGCCCATGCTGCTTCTCCGCCATCTTCGACCGCCCTCACCACCGGGCTCCCTGCCTGAGACCCTCCCCACGTAAACATCACTTGCACGGAGGGGCCTTTTGCATCATTACCCTACATTCCAACATATTTGCAAGAGCACGTGATAAGCGCCCCTCGCTCCTGTGGGCTAATTACGCGGAGAGTCCTCCACAATCCTCCAAATTCCAAGGGAAACCCCAGTCCATAAGTCACGTGTTGTGCCCGTGACAATCTGGGAATTTTGCACTTAAGCCCAGGATCTTCTGGAATTACAACATCACCCCCGCCACTCAGGCACGTAACAATTGGGGATTTTAGCAGAAATACCCCTCGGGGTTTAGGTAATTACAGAATCACCCCTATTATGCATTTTTTGTATTATTTAATTATTGTAATATTGCAGTGATACCTCTGTGTTCCTTATTTATTTCAGACCTCTACATCGCATTGTTTTATTTATCAAAAATAGATATTTTATCCTACAAATTATTATCTATATTGTTGCATGTTTGTGATATTTTTATCCTTTGTGGTTAGTTATTAATTAATATTCTCTTATAGATTGCATATTTTACCCATTCTATGCTTCAAAATTCATAATTAATTAACCCTTGCTCTGAAAATTGCAAAAAAATTAACCGATTGTGAATTAGTTGTATGTCACATTGTGCCCAAAAAGAATTGCATTTGCATACATAGTTTGCTCTATAAAAATCATTTTTCATATTTCAATCTTTAATTTTGTAATAGGTATTAGATCTCATGTTTTTCGGATTAGGATTTTTATGAGATGAATGACATTATGATAGATCTTAGATAATTTTATTCCTTGAAAATTAATGGGTTTAATATTTATTATAATTAATTATTGAAACTCACTTTATTTGCATTCATAAATTCATAAAATATTTATCTTGCATCAAAAATTCCAAAAAATTCTGCAGTGCATTCATTTCATCATAGTTTACATCTTGGCCAAGTTTCATAATTTCGGACATAATTTGATTGAAAATTACTTTTAATCCTTAAAATTGGCCTACTTTGAATTTTGCATCCTAAATTTCATTTAAAAATACAAGAAAATATACCATCTCGAAAACATGCATAAAATTTGATAGACAAAATTCTAGATTGTTCCTTTGCCTCCTTGAGTTCGACCTTGGGATTTGCCCAAGTAAAATAAACATAAACCAAACCAATTAAAAAATATAAATTTATTATGGTTATTTCTTGATCGATTCTGAATTCTCGCCTACAACGAAACGACGGATTAAAGCTTAATTCATACAAATTAAATAGGGCATTTTTGCACTCGACAGTGATATGTACAACACAAGGTAGACCCTATCTCCCTTTACTTATTTTATTTGGCGATCAGGTCAAGGCTTGACCTTCTCTCAGGGTTCGGGTCACTTCGTATTTATTCTAAATACCTCCTTCCTTTTTCTTTTCCTTTATTCTTTTATTTTTGCACAAAAACATGTTAATATGCGATGTTAACAAATGCATGATGAATGCTATGTTATTGTAATTACAAGCATTTACATGCTGCTTTGCTAAGATAAATAGAAAAAATAAAATCATAAAGAGTGAGAATCAGGGATTCATCACTTATCTAGGTCAAAAATTAGAGAAAAAACATCAGACGTTCTTTCAAAATACTAAAAAAAAAAGTGATACCGCAAATTAAAACCGATATTGCTAATTTTATCAGAACTTAAAAAGAACATAACATACTCTACTTGATTTCCGAGAGCAATCTTCAGCGGAACTTGCAGATACTCCCCAAATTTGTGTGTGAGGGACTATCCATAATGTTTGAGCCAAAGTCCGTATTTCTTTCAAACTACTATCGATTTCATATAGTTAATCCCTTACTCTTCAGTGGGGACTCTCGGGTAGCCGGAAACGATCCGAGTTTCCTTAGTAGAGTGGGAGGTTTAAAGGATATTGCGTAAGGCTCCATCCTCAAGTAACTCTGGTTGCCGGAAACGGACCGTACTTACTCTCATACTGACTGAGAATAGGTGATTTTCTGTAAGAACTCGGGACAGTATTCCGAGGAAGTTCCGGGCATCAATTAGCTTGCACTAATATGTGAGAATACTTGTTTTTCCAATTAACCCTAAAACTGAAATGATAAACGACTGAACTTTTACGCTCATCACCGGGTTGAGTTGGAAAATCAGGGGATTTGCTTTGTGTTTGATTTCGTGGTGTGAGTCTAATCTCTGAGATCTTTCACCGTCATGCGTAATCTGTATCTTGTCTTATCTAGAGTCAACCTTTTCTTTTTCTTGAGTCGCGATGATGGGTAGATTTAGGCTAACTCTTACGACAACATTTCTGCACACACCTACCCGTCCATTGAGGTCGGTTCAAGAGAATCCTCTCTTTAAACCTGAGTTCTCCGGTCTCCTCCATTTGTTTCTTTGTCTTCTCAATATCCTTCTATCCCTTTCTCTTCATCTCCATCAAGTCAACCTTTGGTTACGGCAGTGCCAGCTGAGCAGATCTATGAGACCCGCAAGCCAGTTTCAGATCAGATGAGATATTCGGGTTCCCGAGTTGCTGAGATGAGAGTGCAGATTGAGCAGCATGTATCTTCTTCTTCAGAAGCTAAGTCAGTTTCTACAACGAGATTACCAACCTTCTTTATTGACTCAGACTTCATTTCACTGTTGTCGAAATTTCATGGAAAACCGCACAAGGAACCTTATGAGCATCTTCTTGAGTTTGAGAAGATTTGTAGTAGTCAATTCTATTCGGATATAACACCTGAGGATGCCATAATGAAGACCTTTCCCTTGACACTCAAGGACGAAGCTGCGAGATGGCTTCGATGTTTGGGAAAGGAACGAGCTAGTTGGGAGTACTCTTCGAACATCTTTTCATAAGAAATTTTACGCCATTAACCTGGCCAACTTCATGCGATCGGTCATCAGAGATTTCTCACATGATCCCCACGAGCCACTCCAGGATATGTGGCTCAGATTTCAGATACTTTTGAGGAGATTCCCGGATCACGGGATCTCTAGAGCTGAGTTAGCTCAAGTCTTTTATCTAGGGATGACCGCAGATCAGGAAGCATTGGTCGATGCCTCATGTGGCAGTTCACATCGCGGTCTTGATGAGGATTCACTTTGGACTCTCTTTGGAGAGGTCTCTGCTGTCGTAACGATACACGAAGGAGATTCCAGACCTTTTGGATGCGATCCATCTCTAGCTGATTTAGGGATAACACATCATGCAGTTGATTTGGACACTCATGAAGTATGAAGAATGGTCATTGAGACAGATATGGAAAGTTCTTACCCACAGAGACTGATACATCTTCCACTGAGATTTCATTTAAAGAATGAGTCGACTATGTGCTTCCCAGTTCAGGAGTCTTGGAAACCTACCCCTCAAGTATGCCATGGCACCGAGCAAGAGCCGATGCTTTTTTAGCCAAATTATCAGTTGATTCAGTTTCCATATCTCTACGAGTGCTATGAGCAGCAACCTCAGGAGCAGTTCTCCTCAGAGTCATTTGCCTATTCTGAGAATCTTCAGCAACCTGAGATGGATGTGGGGCATTACTTTGAGAGTCTTGATGAATCCACGATTCATCGCCTTTATTCTTTTATTTTAACCACATTTCCTTAGTCAAACACCTGTAAATACCCATTACTTTTATAAAATTACCATTTTGCATGCATTTGTTAAATATGCATTTTTAACACTTTTTGTACATAAATAAAAGAAATAAAGAAGAAAAGAAAAAGAAAAGAAAAAGAAAGGAGGTATTTATGCAATAAATACAGACTGACCCGAACCCAGAGAGATGGTCAAGACTTGACCTGATCGACTAGGGATAAAGTAGGGGGAGATAGGGTCTGCAATTCAAAAATCGAAAAATATTCTATAAATATGTTTCTTATATATTTGTACAAAACTTATATTATTTTATTTGTACATAATTTGACCTCGAATTAATTACTATTGTACAAAAGTTAAAATAAAAATGTGTTGTAAATAATAAAAATAAGTGTAAAATAAAATAATGTATATATTACAAATAATCAAATGCAGAAAAGCCGCAAAGCGATAATTGAAGTACCAATTCCGGCTCCATATGAGCTCAAATTGAATCAAAAGTACTTCCATCATACTCTAAATTAAATTATCTTTCCAATGGTCGTGGTTTCATAATTTTTGGAGTTACGATTAAAAAGTCAGTTTTCTAGGGTGTTTTGTGCAGTTAACAAATTTTTGTTGTACATATTTATTAATATTTATTTTTTATATAATATATATAATTGTAAATATTTGTTTTCATTAAAAATAAAATAAAAAATTAAAAAAATTAAAAAATCTTTTATAAAAATTATTTCCTTATTTGTACATGTATATATTGTATTATATGTACATAATATGTGTATAACCACTACCTTCCTTTTATAAAAATCACCAACAGATTAAAATATCTAAATCACCAACAGATTAAAATATCTAACATTAATTAATTAATTTAATTTAATTAAGAAATTGTAATTAATTATTTGATTTATTTGGTTTAAAAACTTGCCTTGTATATATGATTTTATTTCCATACCTTAAATTGCCACCATTATGGTGGTTAATTGATTTCCATTATTTATTTTATTTTATTTAATTAATTTAATTCAGAATTTCAAAAGTAATTAATTAATTAATTATTTATTTTATTAATTTTTCCAATAAAAACCTTCTCCATTTGTAGATACTTTCCATTTTTATTTTTGTTCTATTTTTAATGGGCTCCTCCTCCTCATTCACTCTTTGATCAATGTTTGGAGAGAAGAGCCCAATCTCCGAGAACTACTCATCGCAGAAGGGTACCCAGCCTCCGATCTGGTCGCTAACAGTGATTCGATCATCGTTGAGGCCATCACGGCGTGTCCACATCCAATGTGAGATCCAAATTTTATTTCATGTCTTTTTCTCTAGGATAAATCGTAGGTCTAGCTTTTGGCTCCCATTTGATTAGTTTTTAGATCACGAAAAATCACAAAAAATATTCACCACACTTTAATCTGATTTAGACATCGGAATTTCCACCTCATTTCGTGTTCCTTCCATTTCCACATTCTATCTTGCACAACCTTTCACCTCCGACCATGCACGGTGGTCGGAGACACGGATCACTCTTCCGCCTCGCCAAGATCCGTCTCCATTCATGCCTCCTAATTTTGTGCATAAATAAATAGTAAAAAAATAAAGGAAATATATATCATTTTTTCCTTCTCTCTAATATTTGTTTTGCAAATTCATTTAAAAAATTAAGAAAAAAAATAAAATAAATAAAAAAAGTTTAGTTCCTATTTATATTTTTGATTAAAAATAAAAAAAAAACTTTTTGTATTATTTCTGTTGTTTATACATATACAAAAAAACCAAAAAAAATAAAAAGAGCAGCTTCCAGGCCGTACGGTGCCACCCGGCCGACTCTGTCCTACCGCCCCTCCTTAGTCGCTCGTGCGGACCACCAACCTCCACGAGGTGGGCAACTCCGTCCGCCCGAAGCCCCGCTCGCCTCCACACGGACCAGCGTGCATCGGCCCACAGTCCTCCTGCCCAGATCTCCGTGTGCCTGCTCCGTCGGCCGCCCTTGCAGCGGCCCGGCCCCCGCCGCTTCAACGGCGTCGCACGGTCACGCTCCTTCTTCAGTCCCGCGCACCTCCGCGGTGCGAACCTCCAGCTTCGACCTCGTCCAGCACAGCGTCTCCGCTCTGCCATGCACCTCCCCCACACGCCGAGCCCCGATGCCACCACCGCTCCACCGCCGACCTCTCTCCCCATCGAAGCTGCGCCACCCACACCGTTGGTCCTCGACCGTCGCTTCCCCGCACACAACCCGCGCCTCCAACCGCGCGGCCACGCGGGCACCGCCCGCGCTCCAGTCCAGGCGCGCAGGCCACCACCACCACGCCGACCTCGCCACTGCCCTCTCCCGCCTGCCCCTCCGCTCCAGATCAGTGGGCAGTGGGCGGTGGGCGGCGGCACCCCCTTGTGCTTTTGAGAAGAAAACGATGAAGGAGGAACCCTAGGTCAAATAAAAAAGAAATTTGGAAATATTGCATTGGTGACCATGAAGGTGTTCAAATTTGCAAAAGAGCCCCTCTTCTCCAGAACTGCACATGCTAAACCTGTGATATTTGGGTAATTTATACCTCTTTCCCTGCCTTTACTTTTTGTTATCTTTTAATGCAGAAACAATAAATGTTTGTGATTTGGTCCCTGCATTTCTAGACTTTAAGTTACTTGATCTTTTTAATGGAATAAATGTTTTTATGATTGCGAAAATTTTACGAAAATTTATATAAGCTCCAGCCGTAGTCTTTATCATTGTGTAAAATTTTTATAGCATTTTACTGCCGTTTGATATTTTTAAAAAATAAAAAACAATGTCTTTTAATTGCTCGAAATTAGAAAATTCATAAAAATTTGAAAATTAATCGAAAAATTCCAAAAAAATAGTTTTGGTGTATTTTGATGTCTTTTAATTTCTGAATAATTTTTGTGTACTCTCTTTATAAAAGCCAAAAACACTACGAAAAAACAAAAATTCTTAAAAAAGTTGTAGAAAATTTTAGAAAAATCCAAAAATTTTGATTTTAGTCTCTGTTTGTAGATATTTGTCTGTAGTTTATATTAAAAATAATCCCCAGAAGTATTGTGCATTAAAGTATTTTTAAGTTGCAAAATACTCTTGGTTGTGCACCATTTGCTCTATTTTTCACTGTTTGATTTTTAGATAATCACAAAAAAAATCAGAAAAAATCTAAAAAAAATTAACAAAAATATTTTAAAATATATAAAACATAAAAACATTTTCTTTGGACTTTTATGTACATTCTTGACTATTTTGAAAAATACAAAAATAGCGGTGTGTGTGCATTTTCATCATTTGTGCTTGTTTCGAAAATTAAAAAAATTCAAAATTCAAAAACAAAAAAAAATTATCTTTGAAATTTGACTATAGAGTTTTTAAATCGTGGACCTTGTGTTCGACCCCGGTCACCCAGGTAAAAAGAATAGCGAAAACCGCTTACATTTGCTTTTATAGATTTATCTTCTTTTGAGTGGTTTAATTTGTTTTCTCGTTGACTGATTCGAGTGGCTGAGAAAAACAACACTAGTGAATTTTATTTATCCATCTTAACCTCGTCGAAATTCAGCTCATCAGAATGGTGTCGTTGCCGGGGAGCACGGCTTTGTAGTCATTTTCATTTTTTTCTCTTTTCCTTTTATCTCTTTTTATTATAACTGCCTTCTAATCATTTCTTGTTTCACTTTTTCTGTGAGGAACCACCGTGGATACAACTCGAACTCTTTAAAGGGACCCACACAGGAAGAGGAGCCGAGGAGCAGAAGACTGTTATTTTATTAAGAGATTTTCTGTGAATAACTATAATAATTTAGGATATTTTCGAACTTTTGTATATTTGGACACTTGGACTTTTATTCGTGGTCTGTTTCGCCAAGTGCCAGTGCACTTGGGAGACCTCACTGCTGTTTTCCGTGTTTTTGATTTCACTGTCATAACTTGCTATTTGATTCTCGCAGATTTAACCGCTAGATGTAGGAATATTTTATTGATTGTGATGTAATATTTTAAGGCCCAATACCTTATTACTTATCTGTTCCCATATAACGTTATTGGACCTTGATAAAAATTAACTGAAAAAGTTAACTTAATCGTTTGAGAGGTCACGTGCCGCTAGAGGCCGTATACAGCACTGGCAGGATCCATTGTGAAGGACACCGATCAACATTAGAGACTGGACTCAAACCTCTCTCTCTCTCTGATTAGTTAGCTATCTGTTCTTCACGATCAATAGAAGTTGCTTGTCTAAGGCCGATTTCCACGTACATCATATAGTTAGTTTACATTCTGTATTTAATTGATGCACGGATCATATTGCATGTAGAGTGCTGGAAAAAGGTACGCATTTTCTATCTCTGCATGTATCATCGTGTTTGGCTGTGCATTGGCTTTCTCGACTCCCTCCCCTCATTTTTGGACTCAAATTAATCAAAGAGGAAATCAGAAAGCTTGTTAGGCATTATCTTTGAAAAATGGAAAAAAATAGAAAATCAAAAATTAAAAAATTGGGACTGCTAATTGAACTTGACCATTAAAATCAAACATAATTGATTCATATCATCGTATTGGAGAGCAATCCCCTCATTGTTTGCACTTTTACTCGCTCGCTTACACACTAAGGAGTAGTGCCCAAATCCCATCAAGCCTCCTAAGTGTTTGTACAACTTTTGTTGATCACCTAACTCATAAAATTGAAAAGATAAAGGACTGAACTCTCAAAGTTAGATTTGTGTTGAGTTGGTGAACTGGGGGTTTGCTTTATGTTTTGTATGTCTTTGGTGTGAGTTGATTACGGTCATTCTCCGAGATCATTAGAAGTCACCTTCTGTTTCTATCCCACCCTCCCTCCCTTCTATCTCTCTCTTCCTTCCTACCTTCTCTTTCTTTCACTTCCTTCTAGCCACCCTCCCTCCCTTCATTTCCCTTGTTTCATGATGGGTCGCTTTCCATTCCAGCCAAATTTTGCGGCTTCTACATTTCATACCCATCATTCCCGCCCACTCTCTTGGGAGGTCAGAACCTCGTTCAATTTCCCATCTTCTCCCTACCCACCTTCTTTCTCAGGACATGCTATGAGTGATGTCCGCAGAGACCAGATTGACCAAATAAGAAACCCGGGCAATCACCTTGCTGAGATGAGAGTGCATCCCATAGGTGGTCATATGGTGCAGTTGCGTGCTTTAGATGACTTCTTTCCTAGGATGATGGATGAGAACCAAGATCAAGAAGCACAGTCCGCTTCTACTTTGAGACCATTCATTCTGGATTTAGAATTCATTGATCTACTGCCCAAGTTTTCAGGGGAAGTGCATGAGGAACCATATTTACATATCGATGAATTTGAGGATATTTGTGGATCACGATTATATTCTGATATAACTTCTGAGGACATGATGTTGATTACCTTCCCATTTACACTTCAGAGTAAAGCCAAGAGTTGGCACGGACGATTGAGAAGGAAGATTGCTACATGGGGAGATTTACGATCATTATTTTTGCAGAAATTTTACCCCGAACGTAGAGCAGAGATGATGCGGTCTTGTATTCGTGATTTTTTGGTTGACCCCCAGGATCCATTGATAGATTCATGGTTGAGGTTACGTGATCTTTTGAGGTGATTTCCAGATCATGGATTTTCGATGACAGACCTTATCCACATCGCCATGAGGGAGAGGACCGCAGAGCAGATTTCATATGTCATTATCTCGTGTGATAGTTCACACCACTGTCCCGACCTGGATTTAGTTGAGACCATCTGGATACACTTTCTGATCTTGCATATACACAAGATGATTTATTCGGGACAACACATGAGGGAGAGATGACATTAGTTGAGTGTGTGACACACCATTATGATTCAAACATCACACACCAATCAAAGGATATGGATGCTGATACTTTTCATATGATGGATGTGTTGCCTATTGTTGTGAGTTCCCAGAGCCGGATATTGGTCGAATAGCCATTGGATTTACAGCCAGATTTTGAGCCAGTCCTGCACTTTCACATTGAAGATTCTTGGATTCAAGATCTGCTAGTATCCCAAGAAATAGAGGAGGAGCCCACATCTCAACCATCCTTTGAGTCATTCCAATGTCCATGCCCAATAGATTTTGTGTCTTTTCTTCAGGAGATCTTCTCAGATTCGGAGATATATTTGTATTCATCTCAACATAGAGAGCTGGATGAGGGACCGATTTTTGATTTAACAGACCTTGATAGTCCCGTATTTGAGCCATGTATCCTCCCATTTGATGAGGTCGATACATTTTTGGAGGACATGATTTTTGACAGCATTGATCCCCAATTTTCTGATGATTTGGCATTACTCCCTGAGGGGTTATCTGTGGGAGGATGCCACGGACCCTGTGTACTTGATTTCACTTTCTGGGAGTGCATCCGATCTGGCGGATCACGAGACCAAGTCTTTTGATATTTCTGAGCATGAGTTTGAGGTTTCTCTCCTTGACGACCCTCACGAGGATGACACGATCTTTTAGGTATTCGATGATTTCATTGATTTATCTACATTATATACATCGGATATCAGCCTTTATAGTGAGTCTCCTGATCTCGATCTTCCTTATCTATTCGAGACGGTGATTTATGTGGAGCATTCCTTTACAGATCCTCCCTTCTCCACGTTCGACTTCTTCGGCTCTGCCCTTTCATGCCATGTAGATCTTGAGCCGATGATTTCTTTTGTGCTACCGGAGCGCGATTTCATCTTCCCATATCTTTACCCAGTAGCAGACACCCGCCTGATTGTTTATATGGGTGTTATCATTTACACAGTTGAGTTCGTTGTTGTTCTCCCACCGAGACTGCAACGACAGTACGGTATTCGCCTAACAGATGCCGTCCTGAACCTCGATACAACGTTATCCTAACATTTGCGCCCAGCTAGGGGCGTAAACTCTAGTGCTTGTTGAGAAGCACCTCAACATTATTCCATTGTCTAAATCCATCTGTCCATATCATATATTTTTTGTCTCACACCCCATCTCCATCTCATGATTATTCTATACTTAGGGTGTACTTTACCCTAAGTATAGGGGGGTGTCAGACTTATGATTATTCTTTTGATTCTTTTTACCTCTGTTTTGTTGCCTATACGTAGGGATATTTACCCTAAGTATAAGGGGGTAAACCCAGTACATTCTACTCCTCGGTTTTCTCCTTGTATACAGTCTTCTATACTTAGGATTACTTGATCCTAAGTATAGGGGGAACATCGACTCCTATTGATTTTATTCTTTTATTCGGCGTTGTAGTATACTATTCTTTTCACTTTTTTATACTTAGCACGAGTTATGTCTTTCTTTCCAGCTCTTTGATCACTATGAGGACATAGTTTGAGCTAAGTATAGGGGGGTCGTATATATTGTATATATACTTTAGCCATAACTCATACTTTCATATTTTTAATATGGCTAAAATACTATGTAAATACTTAAAAAACTAACTAATAAAAAAGATGCAGATATTTCCTCAAACTTCTTTTTTATATACTGATTAATAAATTAGGTTAAGATATTTTGAAAAATATTTTGAAAGTAGCTTGAAAACCTATTTGAAAAATCTTTTGAAAACTATTTGAAAAATGTTTGAAAAATATTTTCAACCTCTGTAAAAATATTGTTGTTTGTAAAAAAATTTCTTTGTGTGAAATAAAATGATTTTGTAAAAACTATTTAAAAATGTTTGGAAAAATGGTTAATTTTTTTTGAAAATCTATATATAGTGTTTGAAAAATATTTGCAAAATAGTTTTCAAATGCTTGTAAATGTTTGTAAAATTGTTTGGAAAAATTATTTTGGATTATCATTTTCAAAATATTTGTAAAATTATTTTCAAATAAATTTGAGGAATATATGCATCACAAAAAAATATAAAAAATCCAACTATGTATATACATGTATAAATTACTCAAGTTGTAAATCCTTTAATCTTATTCTTGTAAAAAATTACCTCATTCTCGTGTAAATATGTATCTCATCGCTAACTTCAATAAAAAAATTCTTGTATATATCTGTATATATTACTAACTATTTGCATTAAAAAAATTCGCATGTGCATCATTTTTCAAAAAATCCATAAAAATTTCAAAATTAGAAAAATTATTCCATAAAAAGATTTTTTCCCTTATTTTTCTTGTATGTACATATTTCTTACATTAGCTTGTGCATTTTTCAGGATGATATTGATATA